>JAJMHT010000161.1:0-41757 GCA_030583145.1 Metschnikowia vanudenii
TAAGATGACCCTAAGATGACCCTAAGATGACCCTAAGATGACCCTAAGATGACCCTAAGGTGAACCCCATTCCTTGAAGATGTACATTCTGGCCTACATTTCTTCTAGATAATATTGCCATCGACAGAACCTGGAAACAGAGCATAGCTCCATCCGCGCATGGAAGGAACAAGAGGTACTACAGTTGCTCCTGCAAGTTTGTTCACCTTGGGTCTCATTGTGCATGTTTTCCGGTATGAGAGGTTTGAGAAACATTTTCCTTTTGGAGGTGTATTGGTTTGAGATTTCGGTACATTAAATCCGAAAGAATTCACCACGGTTGCGTGGGTTACGTCTTTTATAGTGGTTTTGCGGGACGCACACGGGTCAGGTTGAATGTTTTACAGCGTTGGCACGGTCAACGGTGGTTGTGGCAGTTCCACATTCATAGTACAAGAAAAGACGATGTATTCAAGAATATTTTATATACAGTAATACCCCGGTAAGCCGGAACGGACTTTTGCAGGGGGGTTTTATTGCCCTTCTTACACTAAGGGAAAGTTTCCCGCCAAGGGATCCTTAGGGAAGTTTCCAGCCAAGGGATCCTTAGGGAAGTTTCCAGCCAAGGGATCCTTAGGGATGTTTCCAGCCAAGGTCTCCTTAGGGAAGTTTCCCGCCAAGGGATCCTTAGGGAATGTTATTATCATTTTATAGTCACTCAATCCATACTGCTACATTATGATCAGACACTTACCGTTGAGTCAATGATTATTAGTCATCTAGTGTACTGGTGTTTATGCTTGTACACGTGAATGGACGGGCTATGTCTCAGCTATAACTATCCAGGCAAAGCTATGGCTTCAACACTTCCTAATTACGAACTATAAAGTGCTTTTATGTTTGCTTTATATCACTTTAAATTGATACACAACTACTTGTTTTAAAGGTATTCTTATTCAAAGAGATTCTTATTTAAAGTGTTCAAGTGTTTATAGACACTAAGGAAAACTGTCCGAAAATTCGCGTTGGTTCCAAAATTCCGTCTTAACGGGAAACGGGGTATTCGGCTTACCAAGGTATTGGTGGAGCCCCAAAGCTGAAGCGGGGCACCACTCCAAGCCATCATGTCCAGAGAATACCTCATGTAATTCATAATTCAGAAAAGAATGCAAATTCACTCGAAATGTATGGAGTTATTGTGGCTCTTTTTTGGTATGATACTTCATCAGGCTTCCGGGCTTTGGTCGGTATTAGAACACTCTACCAAAGTCTTTTCGGTGAAAACACATTCTGTCATATGTGATCCAAAAACGGATATATATCACGGCTTGCTTGCCCTTGAACCGAAGAATAAAAGGCTGGTCTGTACTCGGTATATTATGTTGTCCATCTATGGTGTCCCATCAATTATGGTAGTCGCAACAAATACTGGTGGTTATGTTTTTGATGTGATAAAATAAAAACAGCTTGAGGTGCAACTTTGTGGTCTGGTCATTGAAATTGGGGCTTTAGAGCATATTTATAGATATTTTCAGGGGCGAACTTCAATGGCTTTTTGGATCCCTACTGAGACCAAGAAAGATCAGTTTCTGTTCTGCATCAAACATAAACCTTTGGAAACTTCTCTCCCTATTCTAACTCTGATAGTTGTGACAGGGATATGTCTCGTAAGTTCCAGAGGAGCGACACTTCCTAAATCGACAAATAAAGAAGTTCGTGTATTTCTGTTTGGCTTGGTTAGCCCCATTCTATTGCCTCCCAATTTTACTGCAAAAACTTGACACAGCACAGCATCGACATACAAATGAAACTCTGTTTGAGTATAGCCCTTTTTTCACCCTATCATCTTTGGATATAAACTGGCCCCCGTTTCAAATCCCTTCACCCCAAAAAAGTCTACTTTATACCTTGTACATCCGTGCTATTACAATATACAATCCACCACCAGTTCCACTACATGCACTGCAAGAAGGAACCAAACTAAGTATATCCTCAAACTAAGCCCCTCCGAGTTGACCCCCGAAAGGCCCTTAAAGAGACCATCCTTCAATATACAGCTTTTCGTCTTCGTCGCCACTGAAAATCGAGGGCCACTCCTCGTACTCCAACGAAGCCATACCCTTGTATTTTCTCGTCTTTTCGCTGTCCAACAAAGTCAAGTAACTCCAGTCTAAGAAGTCCTCCATATTGTAGCTCGGTTTTCTGAAGGGCTCGCCAAAAATCTTGGCTAACGTAGCCACATTGGGGTGGAAGTGAGACATGAGAGTCTCCAACTCCCACAACGAAGAGCCCATGGCTCCGGTGTTCAATGGGTCCTTTTCCGCGTCATTATATGTGTCGGTATATTTGGAATCGGGTGTTGTATTCTGGAGTAACACCATACACGTGGGGTGTCTTTTGAGAAGGTTATAGATAAAAGGAATCACGATTACCACGGCCGGGGTGGACGCAGCCAACGAGAGACGGGCCAATTTCTTGATAAAGGACGCAACCAAGTTGGCTGCAAGATGTGTGGAGCTCAAAAACAAATCACACAAGCGGAAAAATCTCGACCTATAACGTGTGTACATGAGGTCTGGGGTGAGAAGCGAATAGAGTTTTGTGTAGAAGTCCGGGTACTCGAGATTGTAGTTCTTCATGAGTTCCCAAAGAGAGTTGAGTGCAAGAATGGGCACCACCTCGTCGTCTTCTTGATCGTATGCATCGGTCAAGAAGTCCATGAGGCCTGCAGGTACCCCCATATATGGAATCACTTTTTTGTGCAATATCAAGAGCAATGCCTTGTACTGCGCAGGAGAAAGCTCGGTGATTTTCAACAACTCCAAAAGACATTTCTGGTACCGGGTCTTGATGCTTTGCTTGTATGCAGTGGAAGGGAGTTTGATGTCTGAAAAAACTGGTGCTTCACGGAGCGCGTCGGTATCGGCAGAATACAAAAGTCCTCCTTTGATGATAGTGAAGTAGTTGCTGAAAATCTGGGCTCTCTTGGGTGCGTCCAAACCGGACCATGTGGAAAAGGTCTCCACGAGAGACTTTTCGAAGAAAAACACCTGCAAATCCCAATACTTGGCGAATTTCTCGACGAATTCAAGTAATAAGAAGTTTCCCGAAGACTGGTCCGCCAAAATCTCCCCGCATTCACTAAGAAGCAACAGTTCTATGAGGGTGTGGTAAGTGGCCACGGGAAACTCGTTTGCGGCCTTGGCCTCAAGCCTCACCAAGCCCAACATGAGGTCCAAAGCGTCTAGCTGGAGCGACAGAGAGAAGGCCAATTCTATCTGGACAAATCTGCATAGAATTTGCTTGAATTTGGCGTATTTGTCCTGCAACCATTTGGCCACAAGCTGTTTCTTCTCACTTTTTTGGTTAGACTCCATGGTTTTCTCCGCAAGGAGCCGTTCAAACAATCTATAGATGGACAAGGTAAGGAACCGGGCTTTTTCTTCCACGCCGTCATCTTCTTCTTCTTTTAAAATGCTCTCGATGTCGTGATACTGTGCTAGTAATTCCACAAGGTTGTTATACTTGGATTTGTCCAAGGCTTCCGATGCCAACGAAGACATCTGAGCCTCCGTGAAGAGCTTATCCTTAGGAGAGGCCTTTGAATTCTTCTTGCTGCTCTTCGAGCTTTTTCCTGCCAGTCTTTTCGCCATATTTTTCTCGTATCCCTCTCTTCTCCGACGCTTTGGTGACTTCAGTAATGAAATTATTCAGAGATGAGCGACTGCACAGTGCTGCAAAGGGCATTCCACCACCACGCACCAAGGCGCGCGGCTCACGTGTTACCCGGCACACACCCCAGTATAAAAGCGTGCGATTGTCCGGCCAGTGGTTTTTTTTCGGGCCATATGACCTTCCAAGTTTTATAAAACATGATGAAGTCTCGCGTGTTTCCTTACAATTCCCTCTGGGGTTGAGTTGGCGACTCCGGTTGCCGATTCCTCTGGAAATGCACCTCCGTACGGGGGTGTTGGGTTTTTTTGGTGATGGTGTTTGGCGCAACCTTTCTTGTTACATAACACAAACGCTGTAAGAAATTCTGACCCATTTGGAAGGTCTCTGTATTTTATTTTTGGGTTTGAAACTTGGAGTTAACTGAGGCTTGAGTTAACTGAGGTTTTGAGTTAACTGAGGCTTGAGTTAACTGAGGTTTTGAGTTAACTGAGGCTTGAGTTAACTGAGGTTTTGAGTTAACTGAGGTTTTGAGTTAACTGAGGCTTGAGTTAACTGAGGCTTGAGTTAACTGAGGCTTGAGTTAACTGAGGCTTTGAGTGAAGAGTGGGTTTTATTGAACCTTGACTTGATTCCTAACTTACGATGGATGTTTTGTCGTGTTTGAATCTGGTTCTGCGTGGTTTTGTGTGGTTTCTCCAGCTTTTCTGGTTGTAGAAGTTACCTAAGTTGGGACAACAAACCGCAAGACGTGGCCTTCCACAGATACTCATATTCTCGGGATTTGTTTGGGTGGTTTGGTTTCCAGTCTCCCCGCCGCAATCATGCATCTTTCTTGAATGAGTGTACGGGATGAACAGATGGATAGGTTCAAGTCGAATTTATTATGAAACCTGCCTTTTCAAATGATAAATCCACCACCCAAATTCTTGGGACTTTCCTTGGTTGGCAGCAAGCTGGTCAACAATATTCCGTTGAGCGAGCAAAACAAAAAAGACGGTCAGCTCAATCTTTTGGTTAATACGAAACCTGGGTGTGCCTTTGATATGTCAGAACCCACGTTTTTAAGCCTCACCTTACTGGCAGTTGAACTTGCCAAAGATTGAACGGTATGGTTACTCTTTACTGACCCTCAATTCCGCCGAGTATTCGAGTGGGCCGGTGGTGTGGAGTAGATTCGTATATATCCCTATGCCGTAGTCCCTTGTTTGAAAAGCATCACACAGGCCCCCGCATAGACCACCACCTAAAACTTTGAGTACCTAAAACTTTGGGTACCTAAAACATTGAGTACCTAAAACATTGAGTACCTAAAACATTGAGTACCTAAAACTTCGAGTACCTAAAACTTCGAGTACCTAAAACATTGAGTACCTAAAACTTCGAGTACCTAAAACTTCGAGTACCTAAAACTTCGAGTACCTAAAACTTCGAGTACCTAAAACTTCGAGTACCTAAAACTTTGTGGTAAAGTTTTTAACAGAACCGTTTTATAAAAAGGTACTATGTTTGCACGACACCATATCGGGACGTATCGTGAAGTACTTGCTACCTCTTAAATCTTAATAATGACCAGTGAAACGTCTAAATAGCAAGGTATATGGTGTGTTTTACGGTACTTTGACAAGTTTCGGGATTTTAAGTTTCCCACAAGTCGGGTAAACCGTCCCCAACAAAAAAAGCCTTAAGCACGGAGCACCATTTTCAATTATCAAAGTGAAACCAAACATTGTTTTGGGAAGCCCAGGTGTGTGCTATTGTGTATACGTAATAGGGCATTAAACTTTATTATAGCAAGTGGTAAACCCTTAAAATATTTTCTTGTTTCCGTCAATGATGCAGAACAGTATATAAATCCAGTAATGAGGCGACATTAGTTGAGTCCCTGAGGCCTCTTGCTAAGACTAACTCATAGGATGCGGCTCGCAAAGACGTAAGACGGAGTGCACTTTATTCAAAGTATATTCAAAGACTAAAGTATCTCCATAGTATTATCCCTTGCCCTGGAGGTTTGGACGCTGACTTCAGCAAACAAGCTGTTTTATTTTACTTATATATATATATTTGATTATTTACACTCTTTTCAAAATATCTACAAAACATTTTCTTTCCAGAGTATTTACAAGAAAAGATACTTGTTTTGGTGTGAAATTGCATCCCATTCGCTTCCTCACAGTTGCCAAATTCACTCCTAGGGCATCTATAGACATCACTTCACAGAATGGCGATGAGGACATACCAGGGATATTACAAGGAGTTCAAGAACATCACAGTACATGAAAAACACATTACTTGGACATGTGCTTGGTTAGGCAGAGGCAGAACGAGAGCCTTTGATTAGCGTGCTTGAGATCCGGGACATCATTGGGTCCAACAGACGGTGATCAACTGCTTGTGCTCGGATACTGGTGTTCGGAACCAAAGAAACAGATGCTACTCCCACAACATTGGTGGGCAGATTTCAAAGAGTCAGAGAGTACCTAAAAAAATAATGTTACCATGGTTTTCCGATTTATACTATGATAAGTAAGTATTTCTGAGGATTTTGGAAATGGTTGGTCGCCCCATGGCTGAAGTAATCGCCACGTAAAGGGTGTCCGTCGTTATCAAGAGCATAGCGAAAAAGCAGGGGTACGCCCTTACACCACCCCAGGTCTTCTGTTTGGACCCTGGTCACCAGAAAGAGGAGCCCTTGGCATTGAGCATTTGTTTGTTGGTTAAGTTCTATAACGTTTTGAATGTTGAAAGAACCAACGGGAAGAGTGTGGTGGGTATGAGTGTGACGGGTATGAGTGTGACGACACGAGTGTGATGGGTATGAGTGTGCATGCTTGATCAGAACTAATCCGGGCTCAAGAACTCCCTCTATTGCTGGAAAGGTTCACAACAATTAGTTAGATTCGCTTTACAGGATGCCGGTAATTTAGATGTGTTTCTGCCCGTTTATATGACCATACGACCACCTGTGTATCTAGTCCTAAGTAAAATCACTTCAGAAAGTTCAGTTCAAATCAAGAAATGGAGCTCTGGACGTCTAATCGTGTATGTACCAAAGTCATGTCGTATGTACGACACTTGATTCATCGTTCGCCATAAGGACCGTACGATCCGTAAGATTTCGTAAATAAATATGCCATTGTACGAACATTTACGAAAATTTACGACTCTCGAGAGTACTCTAAGGATATTTGAAAGTTGAAGTTGAAAAAAGTTTATTTATATAACAAAATTTAGTTTAGATATCTTTCAAAACTATATAGGATGTAGTAGTATGCAAACATTACAAATTTCCATTTGAAAAGATCTTTTTAGGGATCAATTATGATCACTTTTTGGTAATTACCGGGCGAGTGCAGTAACCGCACCCGAAATTTTTAGTACGGGCTGTCTGTTGGCTTAGATTCGAATATTTTCCAAGGCACTTGACTTTTGTGACTGTTTCAAGTGAAGAAAGGTTTTCTTTACAGTTTACAACGCTCCCTCCAAGCTGAAAAGTTGTCTTTTTCTGTTTTGAAAAGAAGTTAAGGATAAATACCGGTTTTCGTTCTTGTCCTATGTCCCAAAAAACGACGAACTAATCCATCGTTTTTGTATATACTGTCAAAAAGATATTCATTGTCCTACCATCGTACATATCTCGTTTTTGCAATGTACGAAAAAGCCTCAACACTGCTGATGATATCTTTGGAATTTTAGAATTGAGGTCCGAGGAAGAATTAGCGGGTGGAATAACCAATGATATCAGGTAGTTCCGCGTTGCAGAGTCTTCCAGGGGGATCTCTAGCCTACTTTATTAATCACGTGGATAGTTTGGTTGATACACCTTAGTTGATAAACTTGGTAAAGTACTTGGTAAAGTACTGAAGTAGTTGATGACGCTTCTGATGGGGGCGTTTTCAGGAATTTCCCACATCAATAATTTCAAATAGAATACCAAATCACGAATCACTTGACAGTGAGGAAATACAAAGTTGGTTGAGAGATAATGATGATATTGTGAATAGCATTGATCCAAGCCCACCAATATGCGATAAAGCACATAGGATGATGAGCTCAGCAACTTCAAGATATGCCGTGAAAGTAGCGAGCCAGAGTTCCTTCAGTTGTTAAACAATTATGACGACCACATCCGGAGGCAGATCAATACAAACCTAGTTCAGCTCTTAACTTACAGATGCTTAAGCTTCCTATTTCCGTGATAAAAACTTAATGATATTTGACATTAAAGTCGTCGGGCGAGTGCAGGATGTGTTGGAGATTCACAGATACAACACCCTTAGAGAATTAAAGAATTATTGAATGTTAACGAATGGATTTATCAGAAGACATTGAAGCGGTTTATTGAGCCTGTACAGTGTTCAAAACGTCAAAGGAAAAGCTTTTCCCCACTTCGTTACTTCATGGTGTGGCAGGGTCGTGCGGACACACAGTGGCACAAAGAAGGAACGACAAGCTAGATTCGCAGTGAAAAATCTTACGATATATGTATTAAATGTGGTTTTATACAGCTTAAATGAAGGTCTCGTATGGAACTGGAGCCAAGGTTTGGGCAGCGTTACCATCAGCAGAGACGATCTTGGCAGGTCTTGGTTGAGCAGGTTGTCTCTTCAACACAACTTGCTTACCGGTGGCCTTGGCCTCCTCTCTCAAGCCAGCGTTGATCTTGACTCTCTCCAAGAACTCCTTACGGCAAGCAGAGTGCTTGACGTGCTCAACTCTCAAGTTGACCTTCTTCTCGATGTATCTGTTACCAACAACCTTGTTGACGATGACACCGACAGAAGACTTGGTCACGTTGAAAACAATACCAGTCTTACCGTGGTAGTACTTGTGTGGCATACCCTTTTGGATAGAACCGTTGGCCTTGATGTCAACAATGTCTCCGACCTTGTAGATGGTCAAGTACGTAGACAAGTTCACAAGTCCGTGCTTCTTGAAGTCACGTTGGAACATGTAACGAGTACCAGATCTGTAACCGCGCCTGTGATGTTAGTAAATGAATTAGGATGGCGAAGAAGGTCTAGGGAGACAATGATGCATCAAATACATGGTATGCTAATGATGCGATGAGTTTGGACTTTTTGCTTCTTTGCATCTTTGCATTTGGACGTTTTGCAAAGGAATTTCCTCATCTGGGTGTCTTTTGTGAGGAAGTTTTGGGGCTCATGGTGCTCTAGAAGAATGCTTGTTTAATGGTCTGGTGATTGTACAGACATGCTTCCAGCGCACCCACAAAAGAAAAAATAAATGCCTTTTGGTTCAGAATATATTCATCGCGGGCATATTGGAGGGGTTTCCATTTTTGGCAGTTTTCGGGGGCTTTTGCTGGATGGATCAAATTTCACGGGATAAAAGACACCATTATGGAGGATTAACTTGCTCAAGATACCATGAGAATAGTTTAGAAAGCAAATGGCTTGGGATATCATGGAAACTCATTTAACCTTTTCTTCAATATCCGATGCCACACATCGCAACATTTGCATAGGCCGCATGGCCACTCCATAGACCTTGGGAATCCAACGGTATCACATTCACACATACGATTTACCCATTTTTGTATACTGTTGATGTAGCTAGAAGTTGAGAGGAATTTCTTGGTTATCTTTTTTTCCTGGTGAGAAGGGACAAAATTTTCAACACTGCAGACAGTGGCGCTTGCGCGGACCGGCACACCAAGGTGGTGGGGAGGGCTTGCACGTGCGCGCGACGGCCTTAGGTCTCCAGCCCTAGACGCCGGTGCGTGGGGGTTTGAATGCACTTCACTGGCGTTATTTCCCGGTGGTTAGGGTGCCATTCCTGGCTTCATAACCCTATACACTGGCTTCCGAGGCTAATTTTACCGTGTATGGAGAACTCTTCCCACCTTCAAATTGGGACCATCCGAGCATACATGCCTGCACCCAGCGTCCTACTGTTCGTTTTCTACCAACCAGTAAAGTCGTAGTTCCAGCGCTCCTAAAGCCCTAATCCTTGTTAAACCCTAATCCTTGTTAAACCCTAATCCTTGTTAAACCCTAATCCTTGTTAAACCCTCACCTACCGTTCCCCACATTCACTACCGCAACAAGGTTTTCCTCTGTTTTTTCATGTGGAATCGGGACCCTTTTGGTTGTCCTGCACATAGCCGGGCCTCATCGTCCCCCAAAGCTTAGCATTAATCTCTCTAGGCCACTTCCCAAGGCCCAACACCAGGATGAAGTCGAAATTCTTGGTGCTATATCCACATGCGGAGAATATCGATCTGATCATAAAGAAGGCAAATGTACAACATGCGAAAAACGGCCCGTTTCTGGCGGTCGTGCTATTGGGAACCTCTCTTCCTGCAGAATCGCCGGCTACTGTTCCCGATGCCCCTACATATTTCTTTGGCAACCTAGAAAAAGACTCCTCCTCAAAATTCGTGGATGTTGGTCCCAACTATATATGTGTAACCAGTCGAACTGCGCTTTTGAAGCTTGAAACCGGCATAACCTTGGCGTTTTTCAACGACTCCTTGCCTGCAGAGACCGGGGTGGATCTCTCCCCCAATGCAGACGTGCTTTTCTCCTACAATTGGCCATATAGTGTTGCATCCCACCAGCGCCTTACTTTGGTGGGTGATGATACGGTAGACGGGGTTGTGAAGCAAGTCCAGCCAAGATACCATTTTGCCGTCGGCTCGGAAATCGGCAAGTTCTATGAGCATCCTGCGGTGTCGTGGGCCCCTACCAGAGGATACAGGTTCATCTCTTTAGCTCGTGAAGGAACGGGAAGCAAATGGTTTTATGCTTTTGGAATCGAGGCTGGCGGCGACGACATCTCCACAACCGAAAAGAATCCGTTTCTCGAGCACCCGGTCAAACGGGCGCGAGAACAAGAAAATGACGCCCCGCTACCCAAGCATTTGAGGTTAGATGGACCCAAATTAACCGGAACCAGCTTGGAGCCCACAAAACAAGGCTCCATCAGAACAAAAGTGGTGGCTCCCTCCGAGTGCTTCTTCTGCCTTTCCAACCCGAAGCTTGAGTCTCACATGATAGTGTCCATTGGCAAATACTCCTACTTGACAATTGCCAAAGGCCCATTGACGCGGCCAAATCGCGATCTAAACTTCTCGGGGCACGCCATTGTCATCCCTATTGACCATAGGCCGACATTGCCCAGCGTAGGAGAAGTCACGGCGGAAATCGATCAGTACAAACAATCGCTCGCGGATGCATTTAGTCCCATGGGATATGACGTCGTGTTCTACGAGATCAGCCGGCCGGAAAACGTGCATTTCCATATCCAAATGGTGCCTGTGCCCAAAGGCCTCATTGGAAGAATGTTCGATAGGTGTCTTGATGAGAAATGCCGCATCAACAACGAGACTTTTGATCAAAACTCCAAGTTGTCTTTTCGCAAGTACCTGGATACCGATGATACGCGATCAAAAGTCACACAAGATCAAAGACACATCCAGTTCACGGTTTTTGCCGACGGTGCAAAGGTATTCTATGTCACTGCTTTGGAGGAGCATAAAGGTATAGACTTGCAGTTTCCCAGAAGAGTGTTGGCGTTTCTTCTAAGACTACCGAAGAGGGTGAATTGGGACAGGTGCAAGCAGACGATGGGGCAAGAAACTGCCGAGTGCCACAAGTTTAAGAAGTTCTACGAGGCGTTTGATTTTACAAAATGACTTTTGCCCGTATTAAACTCATTCTAATGGCCACTCTGAGTATGGATAATCTTATGTAGATATGGACAAAAACGGGCGGCCCTGTTATATTGCCAGACATATGGATGTGGCCTTCATGCATAGACGGAAGCGTTTTGTGTGCTTCGAGCTCCAAATGAAACAGTCCCGCCTTGGATTATCTTTGAATTATTCGGGCGGGATGTTTTTTTTTTTTTTTTCATTGTGTCGCCAAAATATACGTCTTCACTGATTTGTGAAATGATACCCGTTGTACTTTTCCTATTAAACATTTTCCGTGAGAGTGACCGTTTTTGTTCATCTTCCTTCAGTGTGTGGCCCTGTTGCAAAGGATTTGATCTTCCTATTCTCGTTACATAATTTGAAGTCTATCTCTTTTTTCGGGCTCTTTCGATCCCTTTTGAAATACATCAATATCTTGTGAACCCCCACAGATGTGGCGATGCTTTGTCTCCAATCATTTGCCATTATTTGATGTGAGAATGAGATATCTCCCTGAAACACCCCCGATCAAGTTGCAGGGTTAGTATTAGGGCATACTGTTTATTATTATTATTATTATTATTATTATTATTATTATTATTATTATTATTATTATTATTATTATCATTATTATCATTATTATCATTATTACTCTTGGGTGCGCCGAATGTATGCAAATAGTGAGGGATTGCCACAATAAAAGCTTTTTCTTCAGCAAGCATATCACTATTTCTGGTGAGGAGAAGAATAATTTGGGTTTCTTTCCAATCAAATAAAATATATATTTCAACTAATTTGAGTTCTTAAAGATTTTTCCCATCGACTTTCATTTTTACTCATGTGTCAAGGGTGCGTAATTATGTTTAAACTCAACCTTTTTCTCCCACATTCCAAGAACTTTTAATTCTTGAAAATTTTACTTCGCTTCTTCTTCTTCTTTTTTTTTTCTGGAATATCTTGAACAAGTTTTGATTTGGAAAAGCTTCAACATAAAGTTTGGAAAACAGGGAGAAAATCGCCTAATTTGGGTTTATGATCAATATTCCATTCTTCACTAAGTACAGCCGCACGCGTCCTCGCCCATTCAAGTTTAGAACTCAGGGGATTGAAAATCTTCTATTAGGGCAAAAACAGAAGGTTTATTAAAATATAAGGTGTCAACTGTCTGTGAAATATATGGACGTTTTTTTTCTTAAAAAAATCAAAAAAATAATCAAAAAATAATAATAATAATAATATATATAAACGTGAAAGGCAAATTAGCTTGGTCATTTGAATGTCGGTGTGCGAAGAACGCAACCTTTTCTCGAACTCACCACCATGGAAAACTCCTTTTTCATTAAAAAAGGCCGCCTTATATTACAAAAGACATTATGTCTATAGTTATCACAATTATTTGTGAAACCAAAGAAACCAGGCTTGGTGGACTTGGGTACTTACATGAAGAAGTGCTTCCACGCAAGGACCCCAATATTAGGCGGGGATCTTCTGTGGCAACTTAAAGGTAAAGACCATGGAAAAGGGACTGGAAAAGTCGTTTATTTTACATTTCACTGTAGGTGTTTGGGGAAATTTCAATACAATTTGGTTCAACACAATCATCGTATGAAGGGCTTCGCCCCTTTTGATATGATCTATTAGGGAGTGGCCAGCATTCTTTCTGTCACTTTCTATTCACATGAATCTCTATTAATTCAAAGTTCCCGTTCCACAAGTCTAACAGTGAAAATAGTGTGAGCAGTAAAGGCATTAGAGATTGCAAGACCGTGTCCAATACACATATCAACGAGGATCTCCAAGAAAGGAGCCACACAGTCGCTAAGTTAGAAAGAGGGTAAAGCCAGAATGTTTTCAAGCCGTTTTTCACGCAGTTTTTCACGCCGTTTTGTTACTTCTTTACTTCTTTAATTTAAATCTCCTTTTGACCGGCCTGCCTAATCCCGGAAAAATTATATGCCCACTGGACCCGAAAAGCCATCACTTCTGCGGTATTAGAAAGTGGAATACATGTCTTCCTACTCTCTCGTTTTTTCAGCAGGTGGACTTTCTTCAAACAGAAGCACTTCAAAAAGAGGCAGCCCACACATTTCAAATATATAACAAAAGGAGAAGGCCGACTATATAAAGTGAGGGGTACGGCCATGGAACCCAAAGATTTCACGCACGGTACGCAACAAAAGACCCCAGATTTTTAACCCTCCTTAATTTAACCACTACTAATGACACATTGCTAACATTGACCTTTCTATGAAGTCGCCCCCCATCACACTATTGCGCCAATTCAAGGGTACACTTTTTACATCCGCACTCGAAAAACCATTCGCGAAGCGAAGCTTGCCTTTGGCCAACAGTCTCGGCGCCATTAATACCATAGCTGATACACAACTCTTCTCCCAAGGAAACATCCTTCAAAGTGACGAACTCGTAGCCACAGCCATTCCTGACTTTCTTGATGTTGTTTTCACAGGAGTGGTTGAAGAACGATGCAGAAGGATACACCCCAAAGCCAAAGTACTCGCGTTCCTCGCCCGCTTGTGTGACGGCAGACCACGTGCCAAAAGCATTAGTTAGGTTGCGTCCAATGATATTTCGGATACTCTGCGGAGTCACAAGCGGCAACCAGCTTTTGGGGCTCACCAACCGCACAAACTTATATATGTTCATGTACGACACCATGAGGTAAGGGTAACGCTTCACCTTGTCGAGTTCGGAAGACTGGAGGATGTTGAACGCCTCGATTTCGAACCTCATGGCTTCGTCGGCACCCATTTGCTCCAAAAACGGGAATTTTTGGGATGGCACTTGGGCCATTTGCAAACTCTGGTCCTGTGCCTCACACCGGGCCATGTTATGGAGAGTGCTGATGACGTATCTGATTTCAGCGTAGTCGTCAGTAGTGACCTTGGGGTAATGAAGGGGCCTCTTTGAAGGCTTCATGCGGAACACACGATTTTCCCACTCGGAAACTGCGTTCCATCTCTCGTCAATGACTTGCAAAAGCTCGGTTTCATCCGACGGCACACCGTCCTCGGACACTTCTCCCACGCATTTCAAGAACAACTCCTCGGCTGCACATATTGTGGACGTAAGCGTACCATCGGCATCATGTGACGTGAACCGTGATCGGCAAGACTCCGAGCAAAAGTAAATTTTGTCTAAAAGTCTCCACTTCATTGTGCGGCCATCGTCGTAATGAAAGCACCAAGTGCACACCTCTTTGCGAAAGGGTCTTGCCACGGAGCTTCCCACGGGCACTTTTACCGAAAGAACCCGAGTATTCTTGGGGATCGGCGCCTTGGCAAAACACCCCCGGCCTCCATAAACGGTTTTCTTGACGCTGAACAAGGGACTGATTTTCTGAAGAAAGTCTTCTTGTAGAGTACTACATCTTCTATCGGTTTGCATGCTTGTGATCTCAGATGGAGGACTTATTTGGATGGATATGAGTTTCTGCGTTAATGCGGGACAAATCTCGATTGCTGTCATTTCGGGGTGTCGAGAGAGTATGGGAAGAAGAAAAAAAAGTGGTATTTGGCCTGTTGAAGACAGATGCAAAACGTGGTGTTCTTGTAATCGAGAGGGAACATTGCCTCATCGGGACTTGCATTGTGCATAGAGTTACCAACGCGCAGCCAGAGATGATTATGCAACTGTGAGAGTGCACGTGTGGAGAGAAAAATTAATAGAGTTAATATCGTAAATAAGCGAATCCGATAAAGTCCAGCAAATCCCTCATCTCTTGGGTCTGGTATTCGCAAGAAAAATACCTAATAAAGCAAGAGACTGTCCAAGAAAAGGAATATTCAAAATTTTCTAAAACATGTTCTTTTAATGGAGCCCCTATCATTCACCTAAACGTGGGGGTCGCGTTGGCGACATACTGTATACCGGCTAAGATAGACTTGTCATTTTCCTTGATATACTTTCATTGATATACTTTCATTGATATACTTTCATTGATATACTTTCATTGATATACTTTCATTGATATACTTTCATTGATATACTTTCATTCGTTGAAAGATTCTCAGTGAATGGATTTCATACTCTTGAAGGTTGTCAGGATCGGGGTAGTCCGGCTGGTTAATATGTCTTGTGTATTTCAATGAGCAAATGTGGACATCTCTAAAGGATGTCGCTGCCTTTTTAGGCAGTTTCCATGTTGGGTGTTTATAAAAGACGATGCTTATAGAGGATTACTAATGTGGCACGAAACCCCAGACAAGTCACGTGAGGAGTTAGTCGAATGGTACAAGGTCCCTAACATATGTTTTAGAGATACATCCCCCTCTTCGACGGAAAACCCTTGCATCGAAATTAATTTGTGTTTTAAAAAGATAAATTTCCTTTTAAGGAAGACAATTTCCCACAATATTTGCCTCCTTTGCATGGAAAACGGTCAATCAATATATTTTAGTCCCTCTTTGGTTGCACCATCCGTAACTTGTACCAAGACACATTAGAAATCATAACTTTTCTGGTCACATGATACCCCGGCCTTCTCTAAATTGGAATAATTTGCATTTAAAATGTCACTATGATCGAGTAAAGATTTGAATTAACCAGGGTCATAAACGGTCGTAGCTTTTCCAAAATTAAAATGAGTTTCAAAAGGCATCTCGTTGAATTGAATGATACTAGACGAACACCTCCTCAAAACACACAATGTCCATCAAGGAAGAACACCTTAATCGAGTATCAATTACCATATCGTTGATCAACTAGGGGCGACAAAAGCTTCTGCTTGATTTACATAAAAATTCAGTGTTTGAACACCCAGAAAATCTGTAGCACTGATTACACCAACTTCACCCACTGTTCACTTGTATAAAAGCAAGGTTAATTTTGATTTGGGTACCCAGTGCACAGAGCACTGTTTAATAGTACAGGGACTTAAAAAACACACATAAAACACTCGCCGCTTGGTTTTAAAAAATACATTATATACTATCAATCAGATAGCAACAGTGTCGAATCGAACCGGCACCACCTAACTCCGATTACTTGAATCGTTTGAGAATTCCCCAAAACTTCCATGTATCACTTCTTTTTTGAGACTAATATTCATTAATAATGGTTACAAGGTCCAATTGGTACATTTGTTTTTTCCCGAATACCAGACTCCCACTACCTCATGGTAGATAGTTTAATTCCTATCTCTGGATTATCCTGTTTTTTTTCTTTTTTTTTTTGCTAGTTTTTAGAAAGCTTTTTTTTTCTTTTGGTTTTTGCCCCATGATCATCACAGACAAACTTTCGAAGTTGAGAAAGTTCTCCTAAAGTGTTAAAACTATCCTACAGTCTGTTTATAAGTGGAAATGAATGTTTTCACATTAACGGGAGCTTTACCTCAGTAACTCGGCATCAGGCACCTTTGGGGTAAATAACGAGGGAATTAGAGAAACGAATCCTTTCTCCCATTTTGCCTCCGTTTAAGGTCTTTGATTACATGCCATTTTTCTCCAATGCAGAAATTCTTGGACAAGATAATTCCTTTGATAAGATCCAGTTTTTGATGAAACGTCCATGGGTCTGAAAACACACATTCCAAAAATTATCTCATAGTTGGCTTGACCGTGTATACCCTTACAAACTTGCATCATTCAGGGATTCATGAAGACACGAATAAAATCATCAAAAGCTTTTTTCTATTTAAGTGCTTCCTCTCTGTATACTTCCTCTCTGTACACTTCCTCTATGTATACTTCCTCTATGTATACTTCCTCTCTGTACACTTCCTCTATGTATACTTCCTCTATGTATACTTCCTCTCTGTACACTTCCTCTATGTATACTTGCATCACCACTAAATCAAACTTATCCACAGTTTTCTCCAAGGTCTCGTCATCGGTAGAGTCGATATGCTCCCATAGAAACTCCTAAAAGGCCCACAGCAAGTGGTTGCAAAGTAAGAAACAGGTATCATACAGGGGAAGAGCTGTAAGCCACAAATTACATACTTCTTCAGCTAAATGAACTGCATGTATATTGAAAATAAGTCGATCCTTTCACAAAGGGTTTTATTGCCGTGAAGGTGACGTTTTTGAGGCTGTCCATAGAATCATGATTTTCCAGTAAACCTGGCTGATTTAAACCCGATATTTGATAGAAGTTTGTTAGTCATATATACTTCAAAAGAAAGATTGGGGATGCGAGCCACTGGAAGAAAGGTATCCATCAACTTGTGTGAATTTGTATCTATAGAGTATTCCAAATAACGCAGAACTTACCGTGTAACAAAAAGTTGAAAATGATACTCACAAAACACAGTATAGAATACAGGGAGCATAAAAATACATTAAGCCGTTTCCGGGTGTGAAAACTTCTGACTCTTCCTTAGTTGAAGAGAATATCTGACGTCTTATACCATATCTTCCAAAGGAGGCCTTCTGTTTTGGGCTTGGCCTCAAGCTCATCTTTTTCCAAGGCTTCCTCCTCATCAATCTCGAGCTTACCTGTAGTAATATCGGCCTCCATATCGGATCTCCATTTGGTCTTTCGGATAAACTTCCAGCCCACATAAAGAGCGACAAAAAACACAGGGGCAAAGTACGAGGTGAAGATATTGGCCACGGTGATGTTTCCGGGGAAGAAGGCCCAGAATCCATTGAAAAAAAGAACAATAAAGTTGAAGAAAGCTCCCCAGTAGCATAACCATGGCGACATCAATTTGGGCACCTTGAAATACTTGTCTTCCAATTGATCGGACTGTTGTGCAACCACTGCTTTTCTAAACTTAAAGTAACACATCCACATCACCAAGTATGTGCACAACAAACCAGTGGTCGACAAGTTGATGAACCAGTTGAAGACGGTATTAGAAGCTTCCGACACGCTCATGTATGATAAACAACCAACCAGCATGCAGAACAAAACAGCCACTATGGGACAACCGTTGTTCAAGCACTTGGAAAAAATTCGAGGAAGATAACCGGCCAACGACGCAGAGTATGCACTTCTGGCAGCACCGTAAGTAAATCCATTTCCACAAGACCACGCAGATGTCATCACGACAGCGTTGACCAACGAGTCTAATCCATAAACACCCACGGACTTAATACCAATCACCCAAGGCGAAGAAGCGGCACCAGCCTTATGAGCAGAAGCGATCAATTCAGGGTTAACAGAAGAACACAAAGTGTTCATGAAAAAGATACCCCCAATATAGAACAAGTAAATTCGAATATATGTTCTTTTGGCTGCAAGAGCAATGTTTTTTCTTGGTTGAGACACTTCTCCGGCAATCATACCCAACATGTCAGCACCGCCACAGGCGAAAGCTGCGTAGATAAGAACATTCCAAAGACCCAAAAACTTACCGGTAGACCCAGACACAAGGTACTCTCGGAAAAGACCACCTTCTTTCCAGTTTCGAAACCCAAACGCGTCTCCTTTTGGGTTTCCACCACACATGGCAATCAAACTGAAAAACATAAGGCCAATGATGAGAATAACTTTGAGAATAGACGAAAAAAATTCGATTTCTCCGTACCAGTTGACACCGAAGACATTGAAAAACAAGATCGACACCAACCCAATGGTGATAAAAATCGCAGGCGAAGCATCTGTCCAATAACTGATGACGGCCGCAAACGCAACCACTTCAACGCACAAAAACATTAGCGAAGTATAACAGTAGATGATGGTGACAGCAAACCCCATGGCTGGGTCGAGCCATCTCGCAGCATAATGTAAAAACGATCCTTTGATGGGCAAGTACGAGCACATCTCTCCCACAGCCATCATCAAAGGCCATATCATGGTCACAGCCCAAAGAACAAACCCAATAAAAAGCGAGAGCGAACCTGACTGTCTCAATGGGGTTTTCAACCCGATGTACAACCCTGTACCAATACTTTGACCAATAATCATGAGAGAAACATGCCGGGATGATAGTTTTCTTTTTGTTTCTCCATACTTTTCGACGTCAAGTTTATCATCGAAATCCTTCACCCCCGAAGAAATGAAGTTTCTGTTGGGTGAAGCAACCTGTTCGATATCCACCGAGTATAAACCCAGCTTAGTATCTTTTTCGTTGTATGAAACCATAATGAGACCAGCTCTTGTTGAGTAATTGATTTGAGATGATTACCACGATCCACAAATGGGTGCCAGCCGTTCCTATTTATGAAAAAAAAAAAAAAAACAATATGCCAGGGTCTAACCAGAATTAGGCTATTTTTGGGTAAATCAGCGCATGCCATGCGCTAAGATCTGATAATACCATGATTTAAAGCAATGTGAGTATCACGATAATCGTCGGTATTTCCGGAGAGAGCCCTTTTTCGCGCTGTTATCTGAAGAGCGCAACGCAATTCTCGCTTATCGCAAAGCCCGTACACCTCGTAAAGCTGCTGAAGGATTACGAAAAAAAAAAAGGAAAAAAAAAAAGAGGAAAAAAGGAAAAGGATGTTACAAATCCAACTCAGGGAGTTTCTTACATGCCATTTACGAGTTGACTAGGTAAGGCACGATATCCACCAAGTTTTTCTTAACCTTTTGCTTTTTTTTCCTTATCTTTTTATTTTTCCCTAGTTTTTCTTTTTTTTTTCTTGTGAAATCACCGCATCATCCTGTTCAACTGATAACGATTACCTTGAATGTGCTGGTGTTGCCCAACATACCAAGAAAAACAAACAGGGTTTTCGGAGACAGATTCTGCGGACTCTGGCGGATATTGGCGGACATTGACGGACATTGTAGGAGATGTCGGACATTGTCGGAGGTGACTCCGCCCCCCGACACAGGAACCCGATCTGTTATCAGTCCAGTTCTTTAGTGCGCGCAAATCAAAACCCCCAGATGGGTAGTGGTTTCTTGGCAAGACTTTGCAGACACGCAAGATAAACCAGGAGAGATCCAGGACTTGGCCGATGGTGTCAGCTGATAAGCACGACAATATGAACGCATGGCGACTGACGGCGATGATTGCAAAAGTCTCTTTCTTCCATGTGCTCGACTTCCCCATGAACCAAATCCCCACGTCTGCGTAGAAGTGGAGGAAATAAGCGAATCAACACGATCGACGGAATCCACGGAATTCTCCATGTTTCATCTATCTGTTCACCAATCGGAAAACAAGCTCCCAGGTTAGAGGAAGTCCACATACCTCTCCCCACATATCTCGCACGGCATTATGTCCCAAAGATACCCGGACCTGCACAGGATGTTGTATTTTGTCTCGCTATCAGAAAAACCAAAGAAAACGCCTCACGAAGTCCGTGACTCCTCAGGTGTTTTTTTTTTTTTTCTTTCTTTCTCTTGCCCGTTCTTTTATTTTTTTTATTCTTTTTTCATCTCGCTTGGACTTCAGCCTCATGGTCCGGCATTTGGATTTTGTTTTCTTTTTGCAGAATTGAATTTTCCCCTTAGATACTAAGGCTAGTCATCCACCTAAACTTTCCGCAAATAAACACCCCACTTAGTTGCTGTCAATCACTTCTTCAATATTATTGTTCCGGTTCTGATATTGATTTGCAGCGTGATCCAAAATGTAGCTTATCTCGCAACATGTACTTTGGTTTCTTTTTGGTTTTGCGAGCCCTCAGGCGGTGCACCATATGCATCGGACTTTTTCTGCAGGAAAAAAATACGTCTATAGCCATTGCTTTTCCTGTTTGAGTTTCCTCATTAAGAATCAGACAACTTCGGTATTTTGGGTGCCCACAACACCTTTAATTCATCAAAACACCTTAAAGCTTTCTAATTGACTCCGCACTTGTAATTTTGCAAAGTTAGCGTAAAATGGGGAAAGTTTGGAGTATCCAAGAAATTTAATCATCAAAACACCCGATTTGAACACATTCACCTGTCGAAATGCTACCCTCTATCTGCCGAACTGCTGTTTTGTGGGGTCAATATGCAAGCCGTGCGAAGACATATTTTTTCTTGGCACCGAGATGCTTGACAATAGTTATGCCCGGGATAGGAAAGGTGCATCAACTGCCTCAATCAAAACATCTTACGATAAGCTTGAAAATTCTTCATTTATAGGTGAACAATTCCCCTCTTTTTTCGCGGTCTTCTCTAGCATTCATTTGTTTTTATCGCATCACATATTCAATCTTTAATCATGAAGGATATCGAGAAACACGCGGACTCCGACGATGCCCTTTCTCGTCACACTGCTGAATACAATTTGACAGTGCAAATGTCCAACCCACAATTCCAATCGCAAGTTGGTGAGGGTAAGGAATTGAAGAAGGCCCTTGAAGCCAGACATTTGTCGATGATTGCCATTGGAGGTGCCTTGGGTACTGGTTTGTTGATCGGAACTGGTTCCGCTTTGAAAAACGCCGGTCCTGCTGGAATCTTCATCGCCTATTCGCTTATTGGTTTTGTTGTTTTCATGGTTTTGAGTGCATTGGGTGAAGTTGCCACCTTCTTGCCCTTGGCTGATGGTTTTGCAGGATACATGACCAGATACGTTGACGAATCCCTCGGTTTTGCCTGTGGTTGGGTATACTTGATCAAATACTTGTTGCTTCCTGCAAACCAGTTGGTTGCTGGATCTCTTGTGATGTCGTTCTGGGTTCCTACAACCAAAGTCAATGCTGGTGTGTGGATTGCAATCTTCTTGGTTGTTATTGTGGCTGTCAACATTCTCGGTGTGAAATTCTTTGGTGAAATCGAATTCTGGTTGTCTTGTCTTAAGGTGCTCACCTGTATTGGTCTTATTATTTTGCTTTTGGTGATTGCCTTGGGTGGTGGACCAACAAAAGAGAGACTCGGATTCCGGTACTGGAAGCACCCTGGTGCTTTCAACATTTACCAGGACAAATCTAGACATATTCTCATTAAGGGAGACAAGGGCCGTTTCTTGTCTTTTATGTCTGTTCTTGTCACGGCCACTTTTGCTTACACTGGATCGGAGTTGGTTGGTATCACGTTTGCCGAGTGCGCCAGACCAAGACAGGCCATTCCAAAGGCCATCAAGTTGACCTTTTACCGTATTTTGTTCTTTTACATCTTATCCATTTTGTTCTTGGGAATGTGCGTTGCCTCTAACGACAAATTGCTCTTGGGCGCCAAGGGCTCCACTGCTTCTGCTTCTCCTTTCGTCATCGCCATCAAGAACGCCAAGATTAAGGGCTTGGACCATGTTATAAACGCATGTATTTTGCTCTTTGTCCTTTCTGCTGCAAACTCTGACTTGTACATTGCCTCGAGAACTGTGTACGGTCTTGCTATCGCTGGTTACGCACCTAAGTGCTTTGCAAAGACAAACAAGATGGGTGTTCCATACTGGGGTATTGTTCTTGGATCTCTTTTCTCGTGCTTGGCTTTCATGACTGTCAGCTCTTCTTCTGCAGACATTTTCACATACTTCATCAATGTCGTGTCCTTGACCGGTTTGATCACCTGGGCATGCATCCTTGTTCTTCACATGCGTTTCATGAAGGCCCTCAAGGTACAGGGTTACAACAGAAAGACGGACTTGTGCTACCGTTCACCTCTTCAGCCTTACGGTACCTACTTTGCATTTGTGGTTTGTTGCATCGTCATCCTCATCAAGAACTATACTGTGTTCTTGGGCCACAACTTCCCATACAAGACATTCATCACCGGATACATCATTCTTCCAGTCTTCTTCATTGCATTAATCGGATACAAGCTCATCATGAAGACCAAATTCCGCAGGGCCGAGGACATCGACTTGGTCACTTTTAGGGATGTCATTGATGCCGAGGAGGAGAAGTTCCAACAACAAGACGAGGAGGAAAAGGCCATTAGAGATGCCGAGGGTAACCCTAAGACCATCAAATGGTTTTATGAAAAGTGCTTTGGGTGGATCTTTTAAGCATAAACTTTTCTTTAATTCCACAAAATGGGGTCCGTTGTATGTGTAAACGCCAACCCCATATTTCTAATTTCTTTCCTCGTGTACATATAGATTCTTATTTTTCAAATTTCTTGTTCAACACAATTTTAAGCTTTAGTTAACAACGGCAATTGTTCGTGTAGAAAAAATTTATACTTGAAGAACATGTCCTCAAGACCAGGGACCCGTAATATTTGCTCCACCCGAAGTGTTTGCTCCGCCCGGTGTATTCGCTCCACCCCGATAATCGAAACGCACCTGGTATTTAGCATAGGGCCTGGTATTGGTTCCGTAAATCTGACGAAATATGGTATAGAGTTCCTTTCATCTTTTCCTTTTGTTAAAAGTGAAATTTAGAATGTAGAATCAAATCCATCAAAAACCTCAATTAAATTGAAAAGATTTGGAAACTTTTGGAAACCTTTGGATTTTGCTGACTGGCCGAGTTACAGGAAAATCTCGCACTAGATATTTTCGCATACCAAAAGCATCCTTATGATACTGTCATCTGCCACTGTTTTAGAGCAGGGCCCAACAAGGTTTCCTTCAATCTCTTTAAAAAAGTTGCATCTGCTTGCCATTCTCGTGTACTCGTTTTAATGAAAAGCTCCTGATGCCTTTCCCGTTGTAGAGTGCACCACTTCTCCCCCTAAGCGGACTGCTGCGCGAAATAAAAAAAAAAAAAGCGAGCTGAAGCCGCATGGTTAGAAACCCTCGCACAATTCCGAAACACATTATGAGCGGTAAAAGTTATTTCTCTTCTGATTGTTCTAGTTGAGCCTTTTCGGAGTTCCCTTTATATCAAAGAAGTACCCAATATTTTTTTTCCGTCAGGAAATTTGGAGAAAAAATTGCAAATTGAAAAATATTGGAGTCTTTTACCCTTGATCGAAGGACGCCCACAACCCAAATCCTGCTTGGGTTCCACAAAAGCCGGCAGCTGAAACACACGATTTCATGATTCTTTCTTCAAACTTTCAGTTTTTTTTCTTCTTCTTCCCTCGACTTGTTTGAATTTTCAGGGGTTTTTCTTTTCATCTGAAAAAAACTTATGGTCATAATTGCTTTGTGTTTTGTGAAGACTTGAAAGGCTTGACCAACTGAACTTTTTAGGGAGGTAGTGAGTATGCTATTAATAGGAGTCCCCGTTGAGATAGTGTTACAGATCCGGTATGTGCCAGCGAAGCAACCTTAGCGAATACGTGGCTTGACTTTTCTTATTTCAATCAGGACAACGCTGGCAATTTCGGGTAACAATTCACTCAGAAAAGCTTCCTCTACACGCAATAACATGATATCGTTGCCACAGAGAATGATCCCCAGAAAGGAGGTGTTTTTTTTTTTTTGCAGCCAGCAAAATTGGTGGAAACAGCCGGCCCCCTTGCGCACGTGATGCAAAAGCAGTTCTCTTGATGTCACAGCGCGCACTAGGGAAAAAAAAATCCCAATTCCAGGCTTAGTTCGGAGCTTGAGGCTGAAGTGAATATACAGACCGAGGCTCCGTGAGAAAAAAAGAAAAAAAAAAGATCAAGATCAAAATTATCTGAAACCTTCTTCAAACGCATTATCCGAAACAACCAGGTAAAACCCAAGGCCGCCGCACTTAACTCTCACATAATCCATTTCCGTCATTGCAAATGAATTCGGGTGGTTTGGCAGGCAATTCTCTCACAGGCACGCCGCTCGAACCAATCGAGGCATTGCTGCGTGCACTGGCCGGAGTCCTGGTGTCGTCAAGGGTCGGCGATGTGTCTTCAGTCGATGACAATCCATTGGCTACAGCAAACACCGATGGTTCAGCACTCGTGTCCCACTCTTCTCATGGCCACGGCGCACAGCACAATCTGCATCATGGAATCCCGCCGCATCATCTGCTTCACCACCAACATGGACATACGGACGATCACCACTCTGGAGGCTTTCAGCAGCTCGCACAAGGGCCTGCAATTCTCCCGTTCCAGGAGACCCAGCTTAAAATCGTCAATACACTAGCAAAGATGGAGAACGAAGTTGCCACAGTGAACCAGGATATGGCATATTTTCGGCATGTGCTTGACTTCCAGAACCTGAAGATCGAGAAATTGACTCTGCTTCTAGTAGACTTGCTACACAACAAAGATGTAGCCCAGATAGTTAATCTGCTCCAAGCCCTCCAATCAAGCGACCCATTCAATGTCGAAGATGCGCATGACTCTGTTGACGACTCTCTTGCAGAAAGCGTTCACGATCTGGTCCATGACCCAGTACACGATGTCACCAGTGGGATTACCTCGTTACAGTCACCCGGTGTCGTTTCTGTTGGGGGTACAGTTGGCGTTCCTGGTGTGCTGCTAGATAGTAATATGGATCCTCAACTTCATCAGGTGGCACAAGCCGCTGTACAAGCGCAGGCCAAGTCTGATATTCATCATGGAAAGCGAATGCGGAAACGGCCTTTCTCAAAGATCAGCAATGCTTCGGCTAATAATCACAACACCGCCAACAACAATGGCAACAGCATCAACCACAACAACGCCAGCAACGCCAATGTTAACAACAACAACAATGTCAACAATGGCAACAACAATAACAGCAATAGCATCAACATCAGTAGCCGCAATGATAGCAGCAACTCAATGGTGGACAGAATGTCAAAGCACCATCTGCATCTCCAACAACTGCTCCAACTGCTGCAACCCCAGCAGCCAGGACACCAGCATCAACAACAGCAATCGCAATCGCAGCAGCAAACACAGCAACATCCTCAGCATCAACCACAATCTCAGCATTCTCAGCATAATCAACGTTCCCAGCATTCTCAGCATTCTCAACACCCGCAACAACAAGTACAGGTACAAAGGCAACAAAGTCACTCACAACAATCACACGGGCAAATACAAGATCACGGATCACCTCTGCAGCAGCAGAACCACCAAGATCAGCAACTGCAAGAAGGAAAGCGTTCGATGTCGGAGGTTGATATGCCAGGTCTAGAGGTGGTGAGTATGGATAATATGAGCGGGCGTAAAAAGCCCAAGGTTACCATTGATTTTCTCCATAATCCAATGACAGTAAAGGAGATTTATGATGAGTTCACGGTTGGGTTTCGGGGGCAACCGCCATTAAGAGAAATGGATGAAAGATACGGAAAGCATGAGTGGAGAGGTGATTCTCGGTCCAAGGAGTCCAAGAGGTTTCAACGTCGAAAAAAACTCTGTGACGCTATCGAAAGAGGAATGCAAAAATATGGCAAGACTGCCGAAGAGATCCAGGAATTTATTGAAGAATTCCGGGGCGATAAGTCTCTTACGTGGGTGATGAACGGGAACCTTCCCACGGATTTGATGGAGTAAGCGAATGTGAAGACAAGATTAACTGGAGCATGACACGAAGTACGAATGCCACTGGTATCTAATACTCAAGTTCAAGCGCTTTCAAGTTTTGAGATGTATTAATGTTCATGCTAAGGTATCTTAACCAAGATATCCTGATTCTGACTAAAGTGCATAATGCGGGAATGCTAGAGTGCTGGCTCCAAAGAAAAAAAAAATGTGAGATGAAGTTTCAAGGAAAGAAAAAAAATGTGAGTGCAAGAAAATAAAAGTCGTATACCAGGTGCGGTCATTAGAAGACAGGCGCCACTCTGTATTTTTAGATTAAAAATTAATGTATTATTACCCGTTTTGATGCATATCGGGATAAGCCCCAGAGACCAGCCAAGTATTACTGACAGAGCAATATTAACCTGGGAGATATGTCTAAATTTCCCAGAGAAACAATCTAAAGATAACAACAAAAATCTCCAAAAGTTTATACATTAGTAAGATTTTGATGAGAAAATGAATTCTCCATATTGGCCTTTACTACACTGTTTGCCACCAATGATGTTTATTGAACCACCAAGATACTGCTTGAAAACAGATTTTCGAGTAGTTAAAAACATGTTTAAACACGAGAAGGACTTTGAATCAAATAAAAAAAAAATGAAGGATTGCTAAAATATTAATCTTGGAGAAGGTACCGTAGAGCTCAAATTAAGAGCAGGGTAGTGGAAACAAAAGTTAAAGGAATGCTTTTACGTATAGTTATAGAGAGGATTATCATTCATTTGATCACATCAGGCACGTATTATTATGCTGAATTAATACTAAATTACAATGAAATCTACCTATTTTTGAGGGTACTGCGTCATAAGATATCTTATTTATTTATTTTTTTTTTCTTTTTTGGTTTTTTTTTTCTGTTGTTTTGGTTTTAAATTAAGGACCAAGTAATCATAAAATTGAGGGATGTCTATTACAATGGCATCTGTTTTGGGGAAATGACGAAACCGAGCAATGAGACGTGTGAGAAATTGATGGAAAAGTTCTCCTCCTTGGAATGTAAGATGATAATGACGGAATTTCAGTACAAAAATCAGATGACAATTTCTAAAAAGGGATCCTTTACACACTCAAGTGCAGCTCCACAATAGTGAAAAACGTGTGTCCCTCGTACGCACATTTACCGGTGGCTTTCAAACAGTTTCTGAGCATGGGATATAGTGAGCAGACACTTTCAGATTCCTACATTTTTCCTTTTGTTTTTTTGTTCTTTAGTGCTGTAAAGTGACAAGTAAATGTTAATTACCACAGAAACAAGGAACCCAACAGTAAAAAGAACAGAAAATCAGTGTATGATGAAAATTCAGTCGCGCAGTTTGACATGTTACGAAACCCAAGGGCGTGGCCCGTGGTGAAACTAAAACACTATTTGAAGAAGCCCGGAAACAAATGCACGATAAAAGAAAAGATAAACAAAAATAAAAACAATAAACAATAAACAATAAACAATAAACAATAAAAGGAGTGTGATAACCAGATAGCCCCTCCTTCATATGTATACCTCATACACTACTTAACGCAATCTTCATGTGGTGGCATTTCTTTGGCTCGGTACGGCTATATGCCACACTGGAACCATATTACTTCCTGAGGTAAGTCCCCAATTTCTTGGCCGGATCTTCTTGCCATGGACAAAATTTTCCACCTTAGTGAATATTTTTGGTTTTCTTTATGTAGATTTCGGTTAGAATATTAACTCCTTAAAATCTGTAAACAGAAGTATGTAAGTTTGTGTGTATTAGGTGTTATAGTCACCACAGCGTGCCACACCTGGAAGACACGAGCCATTCTCTGCCCACTTGCATGGCATGTAAAGAAACAGCCATGAGGTTCATTTCCTCTCTGAATAATCCTCTCACCTTGAGAATAGAAGAAATTCCAATTGTTCTTGGATTGAGTCTGTTTGGAATATCCGTGACTGTGCTCTTTATCCAAGTAAATACCCAAGTAAATACCCATCTAAAAACCCAAGTCATGCCCAAGTCATGCCCAAGGGCCCGACATTAGCTTAGGTTCCATCTTCCCAATAAACACCCCAGGCTTTGCTTTAAGTGAAGGCTGAAGCATTCAGTCAACCCTACTTCTTTACCAATATGGAAGCCAAATATTTGGGGTTTTTTTAGTTACATTTTTCCCGAGCCAATTTTGTCATCCAGTGTTTAGTTAATATATCTAAAACAGCTCAAAGTATTTTCGGCTAAATTTCGCAATCTTTTTTATCTTCATTGGAGACGGGCAGAGACGAGGCAATGAATTACTTCATCCCCAAACCCAGCAGTTAGTGAGTCACAGAAAAGTACCTCTATTTAGCCCGAGTTCTGAAAACAAAAAAATTCTAACCAAACATAAGAAACAAACATAAACAAAAAACATAAGAAAAAAAAACATAAGAGACAAACATAAACAAAAAACATAAACAAAAAACATAAAAAAAAAACATAAAAAAAAAAACATATACAAAAAACATATACAAAAAAAAAAAACATAAACACTAGACCGGCAAATACCAATCAATGGACAACACAAAGTGATTGATTGCCTTGCAATTTCACTGGCTTATCAGTCCCACATGTTACTACATAACCAAGTTCCAAGGCTTCCAAATCTCAGGTGTACAGGAATGATCAGGCGTGCGCTAACCGTGCTGCCCAGGTGCGAGACCGGTGATCAAGCGGCCCCAGTGGTGGCAACAATGGCACGAGAAATGCCGCAACCGAGATTGAGGAAAGATTAACAAAAAAAAAAAAATCTTGAAAATCTTGAAAATCTTGAAAATAGCAATAATCTTACCAATAAATTTTATAGAATATGACTTTTGTGAATATTACACCTCATGAATCTCCATCTCTAACTATCCCACCCATAGAAAAGTACAAAATCAGAAGCTATCAAGTACACCCACCCGAAAACATGACGCTGGATTTTTCTGGAACTTTCTGTTCCACGGCCGGGTAACCCGCGCGAAATTTTTCAGTATAGAGTATAATACCAAAGCTCAAGGGCCGCGAAATCCACCAAAAAAAAAAAAGCTTGCTACTACATTCGACACACTCACATCCATACACTATGTTGGCTGCTAGAAACTCCTGTCAGAACGCCGCCAAGCGTTTTGTGCGTTACCAATCCACCGCTCCAAACGGCCCAGTTATCGGTATCGACTTGGGTACCACCAACTCTGCCGTTGCTGTGATGGAAGGTAAGACCCCTAAAATCATCGAGAACTCAGAGGGTGGCAGAACTACGCCATCCATCGTCGCCTTCACCAAGGAGGGTGAGCGTTTGGTTGGTATTCCTGCCAAGCGTCAAGCTGTGGTCAACCCAGAGAACACCTTGTTCGCCACCAAGAGATTGATTGGTAGAAGATTCGAGGACAAGGAAGTCCAAAGAGACTTGAACCAGGTCCCATACAAAATCGTCAAGCACGAGAACGGTGATGCCTGGATCGAGGCCAGAGGCCAAAAGTACTCTCCTCCACAAATCGGAGGTTTCGTCTTGAACAAGATGAAGGAAACCGCCGAGGCTTACATGAACAAGCCTGTCAACAACGCCGTGGTCACCTGTCCCGCTTACTTCAACGACGCCCAAAGACAAGCTACCAAGGATGCTGGTAAGATTGTTGGCTTGAACGTCTTGAGAGTCGTCAACGAGCCAACCGCTGCCGCTTTGGCTTACGGTTTGGAGAAGAACGATGGTGAGGTTGTTGCCGTCTTCGATCTTGGTGGTGGTACTTTTGATGTTTCCGTTTTGGACATCGGTGCTGGTGTTTTCGAGGTCAAGTCTACCAACGGTGACACCCACTTGGGTGGTGAGGACTTCGACATTGCTGTCGTCAGAAACATCGTCGACACCTTCAAGAAGGAGTCCGGTATCGACTTGGCTCAGGACAGAATGGCCATCCAAAGAATCAGAGAGGCTGCTGAGAAGGCCAAGATCGAGTTGTCTTCTACCGTCTCTACCGAGATCAACTTGCCTTTCATCACCGCTGACGCCTCTGGTCCAAAGCACATCAACCAAAAGATCTCTAGATCCCAATTCGAGTCTTTGGTTGAGCCATTGATCAAGAGAACCGTCGAGCCATGTAAGAAGGCTTTGAAGGATGCTGGCTTGAACACCTCCGACATTTCCGAGGTCATCTTGGTTGGTGGTATGTCTAGAATGCCAAAGGTTGTTGACACCGTCAAGTCTATCTTCGGTAAGGAGCCATCCAAGGCTGTCAACCCAGATGAGGCTGTTGCCATGGGTGCTGCCATTCAAGGTGGTATCTTGGCCGGTGAGGTCAAGGATGTCGTCCTTTTGGATGTCACCCCATTGTCCTTGGGTATCGAGACCATGGGTGGTGTCTTCGCAAGATTGATCTCTAGAAACACCACTATCCCAGCCAAGAAGTCCCAAATCTTCTCCACCGCATCTGCCGGCCAGACCTCTGTTGAGATCAGAGTCTTCCAAGGTGAGAGAGAGTTGACCAGAGACAACAAGTTGATTGGTAACTTCACTTTGTCTGGTATTCCACCTGCTCCAAAGGGTGTCCCACAAATTGAGGTCACTTTCGACATTGACACTGATGGTATCATCAAGGTCTCTGCTCGTGACAAGGCTTCTAACAAGGATGCTTCTATCACTGTTGCTGGCTCTTCTGGTTTGTCCGACTCTGAAATCGAGAAGATGGTTCAAGACGCTGAGAAGTTCGCTGAGTCCGACAAGGCCAAGAGAGAGGCCATTGAGTCTGCCAACAGAGCCGACCAATTGTGTAACGACACTGAGAACTCTTTGAACGAGTTCAAGGAGAAGCTTGACCAAGTCGAGGCTGACAAGCTCAGAGAGCAAATCGCCGCTTTGAGAGAGGTCGCCGTCAAGGCCCAAGCTGGTGAGGATGTTGACCCAGCTGAGTTGAAGACCAAGACTGAGGAATTGCAAAACGACTCCTTGAAGGTCTTCGAGAAGTTGTACAAAAACGAAAACAACCAAGACAACAACTCCGGTGAGTCTTCTGAGCCAAAGAACTAAGTTATAGTTTCATAGATACTACTTGGCTTTGTCTACTTGTATATAAATTAGTGAAATATAAGATAAGCGTGAATTTTAAGATATATGCTGTAGAGACTTTTTGAATGGATACTTTATCTTATTTAAATTTTCTTTTTTTTCTTTTTTTTCTTTTAAAGTTCAATATGAATTTATTTGTTAGAAGATCCAACTTATTATACAAAATTAAATTAGCTCACAAAAAAAGTTTATTTTCGGATTGAAATTATGCCTGTGCCCCAGCAGATACCAGTTTTAAATTGCTAAAACCTGGCGATCTAGACATTATCTTGCTGTCAACATCGGAATGGCCGGCGTATTCCGACCCCTCGTTCGAGCTGCCGTAATAGGAACTCTTTTCATTTGAGCGTTTGTAAAGAGTACCATATCTTTTGATCATTTCTGTATCCGCGGCAATTGCATCAGCAGTTTTATTGCCCAGAATTGATTCCTCCGAAGCATCAAGTGAGTCTGTAGAGAATGTGGATCCAGTCAGGGACTCAAGTTCATCAGAGTCGTAGTCAAGCATATCACCCAACATCGAACGACGGTTAAGCACTTGCTGGAGCTTCTCGATATTCTCATCGGGTACCTCATCTTCACTTTCAGATCCAGCAAAAGAAAAGGTGTCCGTAGAAGCCGCAGGAGGTTCCTGAGCGCGAAGGCTTGCAATCTTAGGGATCTGGTTGACAAAGCGCTTTGGTGATTCTGAAAGTGCTGTACGTGCCAAGCTTCCAGTGGCAAGGAAAGAGTCGGGCTCGCTCTCTGTGGAGGTGTATTTACCGGGCACAATACTAGCTCTATGGCTCTTGATATCGCCGGCACTCTCCAGCCATCTTCCGGAGGATTTAGCATGGTCAACTGAGGGCTCTGACTTAACTGTGTGTGTAACTGTGGAAGTTTTGCTAAAAACAGGTGGAATAGGCTGGTTTGCCAAAAGAAGCTGGAACAACTGCACCTCTTGTCTCAATTTGATTCTCAGAGCCAAAACATTGGAGAGGTACTGTTTCCAGGCGCCCTGCAAGGTCGAGCGGTGATTGCTTCTTGAGATTGATTGTTGGAACAGAATATCAGTGTGTGGTGGAGGTGGTGGGGCAGCCGAGGAGTCCAGGTTAGTGATACCCGAATCAAGTGTTGGCTCGTGCAAGTGACTTTGGTCGGAACTCATGTTTGCAGTGAGGTTGCGGACATCAGCCTTTTCTTCGGTGAGGCGATCAGAGGGAGTAACGAAACCTGCGCTCGCCTTGAGCTCATCAGTGAGTTCTTCCACTCTGGCAGCACCAACGTCACCTCCAAGCCCGGGGTTTGCGATGGGAGCCGAAATCTGAGGGAAGCGGCTGCGCTTTTTCAGAGATTTCAGTCTTCTGAAAAAAGGCCTGTCAGAGGCGGTTTGTACCTTCGAAGTGGCCTTTCTCAGGCCCACGAAGAAATTGCGCATGTGGCCTAATTTATTCTTGATCTTCAAAGCAATTTTGCGAAGCAAGAGACGAAGTCTATAGAGCTTGCTTCCATCCTTAAAGCGAATGGCTTTTCTCCGTGACAATGATGAAGCAGGCGACTCGGAAGGAGACGAGTCGGGTTCTCTGTCAATACCAGCACGAGTTGTACGGATGGAGCGCATGCGGCGCTTGCGGAGCCCCTCGTTGGACCGAGTCGAAAAGATTGTCGCCTGCGACACCATCAGAAACGAAATATCTCTGGACCGAGCGCCTGCGCTATGGATACTGGACGCGGTGGGCGCAGCCAACATTTTGTTCTGGTCCACGATGAATTGGGAAAAGCGTTGTGGCACTTGGTTGAATTTCTCAGAAACCTGGGCAGCGCTGTTCTCGTGTGGAAGAGCCGGGCGGCCCAGGAACTCAGGCTCGGGTTCTTGTGAGGGTTGGATAAGTGGATCAGATTCATCAGACTGGAGTAAATTGAGGGTGTTCAACAGGCGACTATAGTTGGAAAGATCGTAGTAGGGCAATGAAGCAATCACCGATTCCGACAGATCAGATTCAGCAGCCAAATGCTCCAAATTGGGGGCCGCTCCGGAACGACGGCGAGGGGACGAGCGCCTGGAAAGAATGGCATCATGGTCCATGCGGTTGTCATGGCCCAATACGGTAGCGTGACTAGCGTGTGTTAAGGCTTCAAGCGTCATCATATACGTGGCCCAATTTAGTTGCTCTGGGGTTTTAGGGGGCTGCTCATTGAGCGAAAATTGATAAAGCAGCGTTCCGCGAAGGAGCGCGCACGTGAGCACATCGGATTCGGAATTGCTACTGGAGAACGCGTGCCTGTGGGGCGTACCGTGGGCGAGCGCTTCACTGAGCACCTCGCTGGGAACCTCGGTGAGTCTCTCGCTGGATTGGTGGCTCATTGGCTGGAAGGTGAAAATGGCAAAGTGGGAGGAAATGCGTTTGAACGGCGGGTATTATGACAACCAAGGGTAATTGAAGGCTGAAGAAAGGAATTTGGCAACTTTTGTTTTTTGCTCTTTTGCTCTTTTGCTCTTTTTGTTTTTTTTCTTTGTGCTTCCTTGACTTCTTATGCTTTTGGTAGAGATCCTAAAAAGTTGGAAGAGTTCGTGGGTTGTATGTTCAGTATGGGCCAGATCAAAGAAACTTTTTGGATATGAAGGGCAGCCAAAAATCGAAAATAGCCGCTATATGAAAACGAAGTATATGGAGAGAAATAGCACTCCGGATTGAAAAGGATAGTAGCAAAAAACCATCTTGAAACTGACGGCGGTTAAGGAAAAGACGTAGTTTTAAGTATCTCTTTCTTTCCCCAGCGATGCGATGTGGATCTGATCCGCTGATGCATGAAATGCTGGCTGTTCTCTCCGCCGCACGCTCGTGTGCAGTGAGCCAGCCAGCAAAATAGCTCTGTTAAAATGTTGCGCACTTGGCAAATACGGCCCAGTAGACTGGCCTTGTAGAAGCGGTAGAAAGAGGCAAACACACAAAAAGAACAAAACCTGAAAATGAGAAAAAAAAAAGAGAAGGGCAGGATCCGGGATCAAATAAGAGTAAATTGCTAAAACCAAGAATATTAAAAAATTGTACGATTCCTATGCCAAAAGGCTCAAGAGGTTGTTTCAAAACTGGTCACCGCTGTTGTTTGTCTTCACACGACCACTTATTCTTAGTTTCCTCGTTTTCTCGTTCGTTTGTTCGCTTGTTTTCGGTGCTGGCGCGCGCCCCACACTTGGAACCAACGGCCATGCGTGCACACCAGCTGCCGGTATAAAAGTCTTAATATTGCTCACCACTTGCAGGAGCCATTGTGTCATGGTGTGGTTTGAGCCGGGCCAATTTCTACATGTCTCCTTTTTTTATGGGAAGCTGACAGTGAAGGCGCAGGGTCCGTAAAGAAAGGGCCGGCCAAGAAAAAGCCTTTGATTTTTCTGTTTAATGGTCAATTTGATAATCTTGGTAATCTTGGTAATCTTGGTAATCTTGGTAATCTTGGTAATGTGGCTTTGTTTGTAATGTTGTATATACTCAGTACCGGCTTGTATTTTCCACGCTCAGAAGGAAACATTAAGGAAAGATTTACTTTTTCTCCAAACTTTTTGTATGACTCTTCAAAATTGTCAAAGTAGTCTTGTGCTTCTCTTGTTTGGTTGCAAAGTCCAGGGTTTCTACCCAAGTTCATCTCTGATATGAGCACTAATGGACAGAGTTGATTTCCAGAGAGTTTCCCTAGTTCCCAAGATTTTCCTCCACTCGGATATACTCTTCACCAGTAAACCTCTTATGAGACAAGTTTATTGTCTTTTTAGGTTGGTGGTGACGCAAAAGTATCATATTTCTTAGCAAACAGCGACATAAATGCTACCTTATACGGTTAGAAACGAGCTTTCAAGGCATCGGTTTCACCTCTTTCATGACTCCTGAATTCGGGTCCCAGTACTTATTATCAAGTACGCTTGGGTGCAAGAATACACACCCTCAGGGTATCACCTAAGTATTGATTCTGTTTAGTATTTCCACAAGCTTTGGAAATCAATTACTGCCAACAAAGTAATTCATCGATATACCATATTCTACGAAATTGAAATTTAAACTGGTAGCATGGGCTGCACCAACAAGGTTGTTAGATGTTTACACCCCACAAACATCAAGATTGTTTACCCCAGAAGCTATTAATGTCTCCAACATTCAATTTATATCACCAACAGCAATGGTGAACATTAAAGTAGTTGTATGTGCCCTTTGTTTTTCCAAACTTTACTTTTCCATATTTTACTTTGCTTTAACTCTTTCATTTATTCTTTAATCCAATTTAGAATTCTGCTCACTTGGGCTTTAATTATTTCTTTTCAATTCTAGCAAATGGTCTCTGGGACCTTGGTGTGAATGGCTACTGCTGAGCACAGACCACATGGAGAAGTCTTTTAGTTGACTGGGGCCAAACCAACGGCGTTCTTCTTCAAGTCGTAGACCGAGTAATACTTTCTCAAGAAAGCATCTCCGATAATAGACAAGTCTCCAATTGGCTCAGGGAAGTCCATTGGAGTAAAGGCAGAGATACACGAGCCGGAAACTTCCAAAGTGTAGTCGTACGCAGTCAAGGTGAAGTTGTAGCCCCCCAAGTTCAAAGTCAAGTCTGGCAAGCTATCACGCGTGTCACACTCAACCTGGTATTGGCCCGACCACGACTTGGTGGCACCAATCTTAGCATTGATTATCTCGGCCAACGAAGATGGCAAAGTAATCAAGGAGGTACCGGTATCAATGGCAGCACCGGTCTTGAACAACTCGGCGTACTCGTCACCCAAACCAATACCATTGAAGTTGACCTCCCAGTACGCCTTCCGTCTCACTGGCAACCAGGTAAGTTTACCCTTAAACAAGGACTCGTCATAGCCTCCAAAAGTGGCCACGCCTCCGTTGTTCTCGTCTTTATTGACATCACCCAAGTAGAAACCAAACTGGGGTTCATCTAAGAGACCCTGTGCAATGGCATTGTAAACTGGGGGAACAATCTTGTTCTGTGAGATGGTATCGTACGCCAAACCCAAGATACCATCGAACTTACCAAAGGCAAACGCGAGGCCAGGCTCAGAGGTGGCCTCTGCAAACCCCTGGTTGGGGATGACCAAGTCTCCAATGGCCAAGGTGTCTTGAGAAACGTATCCTTGCATAGCACCAGACCCATATTGGATCTTGAACTCGGTACCATTGGCCTTGTAGGAGGCGGACTCGTCGTGGTCGTACTTGGTGTGCAAGTAACACGCCAAAGAGCCACAGTCCTTCGAAGGAACCCACAAATTCGACGATCCCGTGTCCAAAATGACCTTGAATGGTTGGCCCGGGGTTCCAAGCGTGATCTCCGTGAAGTACTGTGCATTCAAGTAGTTCGTCAAAGGAGCCTCGTGCTCCGCCTGGGACTCCACGAAAGGAATCTCCGCCACTTGCTGGAGCTGTTTTTGATTGGCGGAAAATACTTGAGTGTACTTGCTGGCCAATGCGTTAGTGTACTCGGCAAAGCGGGTGGCATCAAGAGTTTGTTCCTGAGGAATCTTCTGCATCTTTGTGGAGAACTTTTTAGCATCGGTGGACGCAGCAAAGAGCGAAAGCGCAATGGTGACAAGAGTAGCGAATTGCATGGTTTTTTACTTTTTGCTTTTGTGGGTTTTGTTGTTTGTGGGTTTTGTTGTTTTTGGGTTTTGTTGTTTTTGGGTTTTGTTGTTTTTGGGGCTTGTTGTTTTTAGGGCTTGTTGTTTTTGGGGCTTGTTGATTTTGTTGATTGTTGTTTTTGGGGCTTGTTGATTTTGTTGATTGTTGTCTCTGAATTTCAGGGGCTTCAGGATCTTGCGATTATGGTCGGTCTAGCAACTAAATTACGGTACCCTATTAGTTTTGGCTAAAAAGGACTCGTAGTTATTTCGGACAAAAAATGGCAAAATATCGCAAGTAAAAAGTCGTTGGTGGAAGTCAGTGGTTCGGTTTCTTAGGAGCACTAGAAAGCTAACTGGTGTGTTGCGGCGTAGCAGACTCGTGTAGAAAGAAGAGGAACTGTGGAGAGATAAGATAAAGAAGGGTGGCGAGCACGGGTATTTATATAGAGGGAGGGGTGGGAGAGCGAGGCCGAGAATGTACCAAGGGTGAGAAAATCAGAGTGGCTGAGGGAGTGCGAGTGAGAGTGAGAGTGAGACCAAAACTAAGACGAAGACTAAGACGAAGACTAAAATTGGGTGAGACTGATGGCAAGAGTGAGGCAGTGTCTCTGGAGAAAAACGCAATTCTGGGTGGAGCAAAGGAATTTGGTGAATGCCAAAGTAGAAAAAAGAAGAACAAGACAGAAAATAGTTTCAGATAAGCATACTCTAAAAAGGACTGGGTGTACTCCCCCTATGACCCAGAGACACACCCGATTGCTCTTTAATACATGTGAGGCCAGCGTATTATGCCATGACAGGTGCGCCATTTTGTGGTGAGTTGTGGTCATGTTGGTGAGGTTTAGTGAGTTTTGGGGAGGTTTCCTAAACACGTTCAAATTCCCACTGTTCTTAGTTTAATTAGTTTTCTTCTTTCTTCTTTCTTCTTTCTTCTTTCTTCGTTCTTCGTTCTTATGATTGAGTGGTCTCCACGAATTATCAAGGAATCCCCCTCCCCTTTCCTTTCTTTCTCCTCTTCCAATCTTGATATTCTTCTTCAAAATATCAATTTCTCAGTCCTTCTTTGTCTTGAATTTAGTGCTGCTCCAAAATGGACCTTCTCCCTTAAGTGCTCTGCTTTCCTTGTTTTCTGCCACACCCAAAATTAAACATGCGACTTCCTAAATAGGATACATGGGTTGCGCAATCGTCTGCTTTCGGCTCCATAACTTCTGTTTGCCGTCGCACACTCTTTCGCAAATACTTCCATGTCTTTTTGTTTCCAAAAATGTATTATTTTTCTATGAACGTCAAGTTTTCATGAAAGTAGTTTTTCTAAGAGAATGCTTGTGAAAAGAATGTGGTTTCTTATAGTGGCTTTCTAGTGGCTTTCTATGGCTTTCTACTGGCTTTCTATGGCTTTCTAGTGGATTTCTATGGCTTTCTTGTGGCTTTCTTTAAACGTGCTCGGTATCTGCGCAACGAAAGCCCCAGGTCCGTATCGGGCAAAATTATGGTTGCTTTCGCTTGCGTCGCTATCAGTATTCTACATGCACACTTTTAACCCGAGACAAGAAACACCATCAATAATGATAGTCCAAGTGGTACCACACAAACATTGAATGAATCACTATATTCTCTAAATCACAAGTCTTTTCTCGTACACACTCAGTTAGCCCAAAGTTGGCACACTTACATGGCCTTTCTGAACTCCTTGATTCCCTTATCGTAACCTTGGTCCCACTCCCACACAAATGGCAGCTCGCCCTTCTCTTGCACATGCTGCTGCAACCTGGCGACCTTGACTGCTTGTCTTCTACCAATAAGCGAGCCGGCCTTTGCAAAACTGACACTATCCAACCAAGCAGTAGTGAACCCGTCCTTGAACCTGTCATGTTCGTAGTTCTCGTCTGGGTTCTCTTTGTCCCAGAAACCCGCGTGTGCATCGTAAGCCCTGTCACGAGCCTCGTTGAGTTTGGACTCATCTGGCACGGCAACTCTAGGTGCTTTGAAAGCACGGCCTGCTTGTTGACGGAAGTCCCATTCGCCACCGTTGCCTGACTCGAACTTATACGTCCAGAAGTAAGAACCCGCGCCAGCCCTTCTGACAAAGAACTTGGTCTGCTCTCCGCAGAACTTGGAGGCAAGCTCCTTTCTCTTTTGACACTTATTGTCGTTGGGGTCTAAGCCGCAGTTGCTCCACGTTTGCCCGTCGAGAACTGACGACCATTCACCCACCATGATGTCGGCGCCGTTACCTTCATCAGTGAGGTTAGTGAGCAAGTCGATCTGCAAAGCATCAATGATTTCCTCCGGAGTTTTGCCCTTGTCTCCATCCGAGAAGCATCTGTAACAATGGGTGTCAATTACAAGACCTGCAGAATTACCCTTACCTTGGACCTCCTGCACCCACTCGACCCACTGGTTAGGGGTCCAGCCGTCGGAGATGATCACCGGCACAGAAGCGTCCTCTTTTCTGATGGCTTTGAGCGCTTGGGTGTAATAGGCCTTCTGGCGACGACCAGTCTTGGAAGACTCGGACTCGTTGACAATTTGGATACCGGAAATGTTCTCGTAACCCTTCAAGTCTCTGGCCACAAATGCAAGAGCCTTCGTGAGAAGCTTCTGATGGTCTGCCGAGTCCCAGAACCCTGCAACTCCGCCTTGCTCACCACTGTGGGCATCCTTGTTGGCTCCACCAGGAAGACCGTGGATGTCCACCAAGATCGAGATACCTCTTTGTGCTGCAGGCTCGATGTAATGGGACTTGAAGATCTTCCAAGAGTTGGCGTAGATATCCTTGTAGTCTGCAAAGTTGGTACCAGAAGTGTACTTGCCTCCGTCAATATTCCAGTATCCTAAAGGCACACGGATGGAGTTGACACCCTTTCCTTTGAGCCACTCCCAATCTTCATCACGAGCATAACCCTTCCAGTGCTTTTCCAAGGTCTTGCGGGCCTCCTCGCGGTTTTCTTGTGCACTCTTGGACACGGCATCCAATTCGTTCTCGGTGCCTTCAGGGAAAGTCGAGTGGTAGATCCATTTCTCACGCACGAAAACTCCACCAAAGTTCACACCGAAGTTATATCTGCTCTGGTAGAGTTGTTTCTTGGTGATTTCTCCTTCGGAAACTGCTGGGGCAGCAAGAGGGAATCCAGAGGAGGTTGTAGAGGGAGCACTTTGGTGCTGCTCTGGTTTGTGCTCTTGGGGTTGCTCTTGGTGTTGCTCTTGGTGTTGTTCTTGGGGTTGCTCTTGAGGTTGTTCTTGGTGTTGTTCTTGGTGTTGCTCTTGAGGTTGCTCTTGTTGTTCTTGGTGTTGTTCTTGAGGTTGTTCCTGCTGCTGTTCAGGTTGCTGCTCTTGGTTATTACCCAAGTTAAGGCTGTCGAGCTTGCTGTCGATCTTGTCAATGAACTTAGAAAATCTGCCCATTTTTAAACTCTTGTTTGATTGTTTTTCAATTGATCAGTAAGGAAAATAAAAACGAAAAGGGAATTGAGAAATGTGGGGCGGGATTACCGGGTTTAAATGTAGCCGGGATCGAATTTTCCATCGAATCTTCGTTTGATGCTTGCTGCTGCCTCATGACGATACCGCATGCAAGGGGGAGATCATACCGCAGCCGCAGCACCGAGTCCAAGGCCACCGGTGCCCGAAACCACCGTTGAAGAATGACGAGGAAATTCATTTTACTTTCTTTCGATAATTTTGGTGATTTTGTTTTATTTTCTTTCATTATTGGTCATTAACTTTGGGTTCTTTTTTTTCTTATTCTTTCACAACCTCTCTTTTACCCGGTATCGGCAACCAACGAACGTTATGTGTATTCTCGTGTCACTCGCATTTGGCTCGCTTGTACTTTGCTTCCCCAACGTCTTTCACATCTCCTCACCCAGCCTCACTTTTCCTGAACTTGGCCCGTTGTGCATGTGGGGAGGGCAATTATTGGTCACGGAGGTTGCTCGCAATTTTGCAGTCGAGGTTTCTGCGATTGCTAGGGGCGCGGGCCCAACCCCCTTTCCCGCCCGGAATGTTTTGCCGAACACATTGTACGATTTGTAGGGGTAGCAAAACAAACAAAAAATTAAAAAAGTAAAGAGAAGGTGAATTAGAACTCAAGAGAACTGGAGTATCAATCAGTGTATTTAAAAGTCTATAGTTATGGATTCGGTTTGCCCTCTTTTTTCTCTTTCTTCTGGAAGTAGTTGGTTTAGATTTTGGAGGGAATGTGGCTTCCTAGAGTGGTCCGATTCGTGCGAAAAAAGGCTCGGCCAACAAAAAGTCTCCGCACCTTGCGACGGGATTTAAACCCTTCTGAATATTCACACAAACATGAAAGCTGATCTGAACAAAATAAGATTTTGGGTTGAAGATTTTTTTTAAAAAAAAAGATTGCAGCACAACAATTTCGCATATGGTCTCCCACTACACTACTCAGTGTTGCTCTAAGAGGGTTAACTAACGTTGATCGGACGGGAAACAATGAGTTTCACGTTCAAAATAAAAATTTCCGCGAGCCGATTTCAAGCTCCAAAATTTTGCTTAACTATGGGGAAAACCCGGATTTTGGTCAGTTGAACCTGGGTTAAACCAAATTGTCCTCTATATCCAGGCCGCGCAGCGGCGATTTTTCGTTTCTGGTAGGAACCCT
>JAJMHT010000162.1:0-41093 GCA_030583145.1 Metschnikowia vanudenii
CCACAGATCTGAAGCTATTGTTTGGCCAACTATTTCTGGCGAATGTAGCGACGTTGTGAGGCCTTTTTTCATTGTGTGAGCATTCCTGGACATTCTTCTGAGGCTAAGAGGTTGTACTATCAAAATATAATACTCAAAGCGTTGCAGGGGTAGAGCCATGGGAAAAGTCTACCCAAGAGGAACTACGAGTCCAAATATTTGGGAATCAAAAGACCAAAGTAACTGAGTGCATGTTATATTGTCGGATCTAGTGAAGCCTCTTGGTTTGTAAAAGAATGGAGTCCGCCGCTACTGCAGATCAGTCAATATTTAGAAGAGTGCATTTCCCAGGAGTTCTGATTCTGAGAACCACAACTAAGAGGTGGCCATAGCAATCTTCCTCAAGTTTGTTTAGAATCCCTGAAGTAACCAAAAGTTTCGTTACCAAATGTATTCATGGTCATTTTATGGGAAATTGTCTGTTTAATTGACCCTAAATAGGCCCATAGACGGGAAATAGCGTCTCTCTTGGAGGCTGGAGGGTCAATATATGTGAGGGGGTGGAACACGGGATATGCACCAGTCTCCTTTTGTTACGAGGGAGGAGCTAGAGATGGTGAACTGCTTATGAGAGGTTAGGCTATTAAGAGAGCAAACACTCGCGGTGGTGAATGGGAATGATCTCTTTTTTTTCTTTTTTTTTTTTTTATTTTTGGCAAGAAGAACATGACTTAACACGCGCGGAAGCGTACTCTTTTTGCGGTAGCACAACAACTACGCCATTACGCTACGCACTGGCTGGCTGAACAGTTTTGTACCCGGTGGACTGGCCTGGAAAAGTACAGTTTTCTCATACATTTCCCGTTAGTACACTCTTTGGCACCGTTACATTAGAATGTTGCTCCTCTGAGAGACGGAGAGCGGTTCACACAAATCGTACAAAGCACGCCAATGGTTCCTCGCGCAGTATGTAAATGTGACGATGAGATGGACTATTCTTGACTTGTATTCTTTGAAGGCTATACCGAAAGTCTTTGAGGTGTACCAGGCTTGTTGGCTTTACGGGAATGATGACGCCGTCATGATACACACAGGGTACGCCTTGGGGCTTTTTGGATACCCCTTTTGGATATTCCTTTTGGATGCAGTGTTTTGGTGTACCCTGACCAGGTAAAAGTATAACTGGTCGCTAAATATTCTTCTGGTTAGAGAATACCCCCTCTTGGTCATAATCCTTGCATCTTGGTTTACTTTGAGCCACTAGTACATAAAGAAGTTAAACTTCAAGTTAAAAAGGTGAAAATTTGACAAATGGGAAAATCTATACTGTTTTTGATGTGGGAGGAGATGAATTCTGCAAGAGCACATTTCTTAGACCTCACATAAAGTCAGGAAAGCCTCGAATGTAAATAGTCCTGACTATCACAACAATTGGTAGACGGCGTAGCTATTAGAGGGTATTATAAACATTCAATTACATATTGTTAATTAAGACCATAAGTACTTTCATATTACACATTGAAGTTATACTTTTGTTCACCTGTACTTGTCCGTGCCAGAATCGATACCATGCGCTACCACGAGCTTTTCCCACCTCAAGTCCTAGTAGAGTCAAGGTTTGTATCGATACTTTGATGACGCATTTTAGCAAGGCTTCTCTTACTTTCTAATGACCTGGTTGATCGCATCGGCCAAGTAGTCGACGTTGTTTTCGTTGACTCCCGAAATCGAGAAGCGGCCATCCTCTGTGGCATAAACAGAGTACTTCTCTCTCAACTCAATCACCTGCTCAGCAGACAATCCGGTGTAGATGAACATACCTCTTTGCTTCAACAAGTGGTCCCAGTTGTAGTTAGTCTTGTCCAATTTCTGGTACAACTTGTCTCTGACAACATTCAAACGACCCACCACCGAGTCCAAGTCAGACAACCACTCGTTCAACAAGTTCTCGTTGGAGAATATGGTCTCGACAATTCTGGAGCCGTGGATTGGAGGGTTAGAATACATTGGTCTGATGAGTTTTTTCAACTGCGACTCAATAGCATTGGTTTGAGAAGAAGATTCAGTCACAATGGAGATGGATCCAGTTCTCTCGCCATACAAACCCATGTTCTTGGCCCATGATTGACACAAGGCGTAGGTTGGGATTTTACCTTCAACAACTAGCTCGTTCATTCTGCGGATCAAGCCAATGTCCTTGTAGGGAGATCCAGAAGCAAATCCTTGGTAGGCCATGTCGACCAAGGGAAAGAGCCTCTTCTCTTCGACAATGGCCAACACCTCGTCCCATTGCTCAGGAGTCAAGTCCATACCGGTAGGGTTGTGACAACACGCATGAAGAAGAATCACCGACTCTTCTTCGGCAGCCGCAATCGACTTCTTCAAGTTTTCAAAGTCCAAGGAGTTGTTGCTCTTGTCGTAGTAAGCGTAGTAGTCTGCCGAGATCCCAGCATCAGTGAACACTGCCACGTGGTTGGCCCATGTTGGCTTAGGCACAATTATCTTGTCCACAGAGTAGAACCTCTTCAAGAAGTCAGCAATGACACGCAAAGAACCGGTTCCAGAGATGGTCTGAGCGGTCACAATTCTGTTTTCTCCAATCAACTTAGCACCATTGGCGTCCTTGTTGGAGTTATTGAAGATGAAGTTTCTCACGGCATTCTGGTACTTCTTCGAGCCTATGATTCCCGTGTATTCCTTGTCAGACTCTTTCTCCAACAAAACCGTTTCGGCCTTCTTTACCGAAGGGAACACGATCGGCTTACCCGAGTTATCTCTGTAAGCACCAACACCCAAGTTTATCTTTTTGGTGTTAGCGTCCTTTTGGAATGCCTCGCTGATTCCAAGAATTTTATCAGGAGGAGCTAAGGGCACTTCCTTCCACTTAGCCAATCTGGTGGCAGTAGAGAATGATTTGGTCGAACGTCTAAGCATCTTGTATTTATGGGGTGGATATAACGATATGTGGGTATGGGGATGTGGGGATATGCGTGTGAATTTGAATTTCAATGTGAATTTGATGCGGATGCAACGACGATGAATAATTTGGCCTTTGGGGTGGGACCTTGTGAAACGACGAAGATAACGACCGAGTGTTGAAGAAAGGATATCTTTTAGAACAAAAAAAAAAAAGACCCTTCAAATCTTCAAAGCAGCTGGAGTAAGGTATTTATACTAAAGCCAATCGGGGCAAAATTTTCAGTGGAGCGTCTTACGGTGAGTCAGTATGTACGACGATGACTCTCGAAATTGTGCATGTGGATTTGGGAACAGCGGGGAAAGTATAGCACGTGACGCGCCAATGTTGGGGGCAAGTGTCCCCGAAAAAACTTACTACCCGGGTTGGATTTCTAAGCGAGACACGCCGGTTCCGGCATTCTAACGTTGTAGTTAGTACATATTCGATCCCGTAATAAATGGGGTGTGTGGAGTTTAAATACTTTTCTATGAGTCGTTTTTGCAACCACATATATCCAGGGAAGAAGTGTCAGGCGAAACCCCTTCCGGGTTCGGGTGGGCGGAAGGTTTTGTAGCGCTCGTGCATGCACCCGAGTTTGTCCGCTGGAGGGGTAACTCGAGGGACGGAAAAGGAAATTCGCGACAGAAAATAAGAAAATTGGTTAAAGCAAAAAAAAAAAAAAACGTCGCGCCTTCGCAGTAGATATCACGTGAGCAGGTACCAAGCGTTTTCCTACGCCGGAACCCTAGAGTTGGTCTTCTGGGCGCGGCTGGGCGGACCGGTTGTGGTGGCAAACGACGGAAAAATGAGCTGCGCTGCGGCTTGGGTCGTAAGTTCCGGTGAAATGCCCAACAATTTCCCAACTAGGGTTAAGCGTGCGGGAAGAACATTTACACCACGCAGTTATAGTATAATGGCAACGCACAATTCATAGTCTCAAAAGACATATTAATATTGCTCAGTGTTGTGGATTACATGTATAAATACCGAGAAAAATGGTGCCACCTACTTCAGTGAGAAAAACAGTCTAACAAAAACTCTGATAATTAGACAAATTTACCTCAATGATATTAGATTATAGGTCTCGATAGGACAAAATGGGTTCAGCGAGACACCAGAGGTGCAATTCTTCATCCTTCTCCGACAAAATTTCTTGGAAACACAAACCAATTTCCAACCAGACAGGCAATAAGTGGTTATTGATGTCAAAACCGGCCAATGTCCAGAAAAGTACCATTCGGGGATGAACGTCAGTATCGAGAGATAAATCTGGCACCAGCAAATAATAGAATTGTTTCTTGATAGAAGTATCCGAGTCCCCTCTAGGTCGTGAGACGTACTTCAGATGATTAAAAGACGTTTGACGAGAATTTTGTTGTAAGAGCGCTCCAAAGCGAGTCTTTTCGACTCGTTATCATTATTTATATTCAAATACAACGAGCATGTGGCCCAAAAAGTGAAATCAAACGAGCTCGTTATGGAGCTCCTCCAAATTCAATTGTCTTCGGTGTTGTAGGACTTTGCCTTAATATAGAAGAAAGAAGAAATGGCCATCCGAATAGGCTGAATGTAATTTACCGGTCAAGTAAAACGGTATTGAATGAGACGCGTGAAGCTTCTTACTGGTACTACAATGAGTATGGACTTCTGGTATCAACCAGCATCATAAATTGAAGCATTTCTCACGTGCTGATTGGCTTTTTGAGATGACCGCGAAAGCGGAGGCTAAAGTCACCGCTAAAGAGGTGGAGAAACGAGACACAGTTTTGGCGTGGGATGATGGCAAGGACTTTTCCTCCCAGGCTTCGACTCCTGTTGCCGTGAATCACTATTTCAGAAGCGATTCAAGTTATATACTTGCATGGGTAATTAACCGATGGTAAACGAAGTGATGGCAAACTCTGCTAATTCTGCATCTTCAGTAGACTATTCTGAAGGCCGGAAGATCTGATAAAATAGAAACGGAAGCTTTTGAAGCCAGGGACAATGACGATTTTGGAAATACTCAAATTCTGGGACTTCGTGATACGGAGAGCATGTCTTAAAGGGTCTCTGAAGAGGTAGAACTTTTGGTTTCAACTTTCGCTCTTCATATAATTGGGCGATTGTGCTGCGGCTTGTCCACATTGACGCTGCTATGGAGAAGCCTGAGATGCTTGTGGTTTACTTGTTTCTGGGGCTCTTGTTGAAGTGCTTCTTGAGATGCTGTTGAACTTCAGGTTAGTTGAATCCGGCTCTTTTATGTTTACCTTTTGGTAATTCTCCAAGCTTGAAAGGTGTTGGGATTTTTTCTTCGATTTCGTCGACGTACAAGGACTTGTCATTGGTGGCAGGAAATGGCTTCATTTCAGTCCCCGGCTCCTGTCCAATACAAATGATATCTATCAGCCGAGCTCATTAAGTTAATGACCAAACCCAAGTGCCCGAAACCTCCTTAACGACCAATTCCGTGTGAATATGTCTCAGCAGAGTTAGGGGAACCGAAGTTAATAACCATTTTGACCGCTGGAAAATCACAACCTCTAATCAGCACCCCGGAACAAACTATGTTTCTGACCTTACCTTGTCCAAACTAGTGACACACTTTGTTCTAGCGGGTTGTGGCAACTTGGCGTGAGAAGAGTAACAAGAATAGCCAAGTTCATTGGTATTCTCGGGTAATTACTCGACTCGGTTAGTGGAGTTGCAGAAAATGATCAATTGGTTGATTTGCACCTTTTGTTTCTCTTTCCCAAAACTGTAGAATTGCGAAGTACCTCTCAAGGTCAACTCATCCATCAAGTTGATTTCGTGAGGCTTGGTGAAGTGGTGAAGTGGTTTTCCAAGAAAGAGTTGACAAGGGAAAGTGGCAGAAAAAAATAAATATTGTCTTTTATTAGAAAGACATAAGCTGCCTAATAAGACTCTTTTTGAATTCTCTGGAAAACATTTTGTTGGCCTCGTCCATGACTAACAACATTCTGCCACTGATCTTGCAGCCCAATCTATTACCTTACCAGTAGTACCAACCACGATTTGAACTGGTTTCTTCAAACTCATAATATCGCCTTTCAGGCTGGTGTCATTTTTAAAGACCATACAGTTTATGCCCAAAAGCTTCCCCAACTGGTGCACCATCTGGGAGTTCTACAGAGTCAATTCTCTGTTAGGCACCAATATTAAAACCTGTGACTGATCGAATTTGGGTTTCACCAGATGTAAAGAGGGGATAACAAATGAGGCCGGATTTCCTGAGCCGTTCCCCCGTGATCTTGCAGAGCAAGTGAGAGTGTGCAAAATGAAGTTTTGGAGGAAATTGTTTTCGATGTCATGACACTAGTGACGGAAGTGAAAAACACGTAGTGAGTCCCCTTCACTTTGAATAAATAGTAGAAAGTCTCATTATTAGACCTATCCAAGGGGATTTTCGAGAAGCACATTGGTCCACGACCGTAAAACAGCTTTATATCTGAAATGTGGTGTCTTTAAAGAGGAAATATACCAAAACTTCTGTACCGGACAGAAATTGAATCAGTCAAGATACCCCTAAGACCCAATCCATGATTGAAACCAACAAAGTAATCGAACTTCCATTTACCAAACATCATTTACCAAACATTTGCTTTGAACATTTTACTATAGTAAACTTAGTACGCTGAACAAAACTCAGGAAGATCTTCAGAAAATTCTTCAGAAAACTCTAAAGCTCTTCAAAAACCATGGATTAAACCCAATATAAACACAGTTTATGTGCCACGTACTCTTTACGTCAGTAAATTCTACCCTAATTATACTGGTTAATTCTTCAAACATAGCACTTATACTATTAATTCGGCACACTGCAGAAAGTGTGGTGCAACTGCAATTATCCATGTTGATTTGACGTCATTAGTCAGAGCACATGCAATTCAAAGGATCATGTATGATTTACGTGCACGTGCTAAAGATGGGAGTGAGGACTCGAAGGTTTGGACTCGGAAATTCAGGGTGTTTGTTCCACATGAAGCCGTAGATCCTACTTATACAAAAAGACGCTTTTCAAAGGGGAACAGCGCGAGCCATAACTGTTTTTGAAATTATCAACAGCATAAGCACAGCTTTCAAAAAAACAGGTGGGTACATTTTCTATTTCTCCACACCACCCCTACTTGGGATATTTGAAAATTTCAAAACTTAGCTAGTCAAAATCCCGCAATCTACTGAAAAACCATAACACTAGGAGGCAATACATGCCTCATCTCTAATGTTTTCTGTGGTCATGTGTTCTATTGTAATGTTTTCTGTGGTCATGTGTTCTATTGTAATGTGTTCTATTGTAATGTTTTTTATTGTAATGATTTCCATTGTAATCTCTTCTATTGTAATGTCTTCTATTGTAATGTATGGGACAAGCCCTTCTAAGTATGCTAATGTATATATTTGTTTTTTTTTTTTTGTTCTTTTTATCTTCGTTTCATCGTTTCATGGTCCATCCTAAACGTGCTCGGTGTCCGGCTTGGCATTTTCAAAGGCATTGTGAGCCATGTCGTCCACCGAAGGTGGCACCCAGCCAGAAGACTTCCATGGAAGAGTGCCAGAAGCGTACAAAATGTCCACCTCTTCTAAAGAAAGACCCTTTGTCTCAACAACAAAGAAGTAAACGTAGAAGAAAGAGAACAACAAGCATCCGGCAAACACAAAACCGTAGTAGAAATGAATGGCAGAGGTGATAAAAGGCGTGAAAAGAGAAATCAAGAATCCCCACAACCAGTTGGCAGCAGTGGCAACAGACATGGCCTTGGATCTGATTCTCAATGGGTACGACTCCGAAACAATACAGTACACACCTCCAGCCCAAGTCGAAGCAAAGAAGAAGATGTAAAGACACGTCATGAAGATCATAGCGTTACCAGAAGGCTTGTTGGTGTTGGAAGGGTCGTTGGAAGTGCCGCTCTTGTACAAACTCTGGGTTCCAATCAATGCGTAGATGATGAAGCACACAAACATGGAAGCAGAACCCGACAACAAACACAATCTTCTGCCCATCCTCTCGATGGCGTAGATGCCCACAAACGTCGAGGCAAAGTTGACAATACCCAAGATGATCGACGTTTGGAAAGAATCCTGTAACCCAACCGCCTTGAAAATAGTGGTTCCGTAGTAGAAGAAGTAGTTGTTACCGGTCAATTGCTGCAAAGACTGAAGCATGATACCCATGAGCACTCTTCTGAAGATCTTGGGCTTACCTGTGATGAGCTCCATCCATGAAGCCTGCCCAGCAAGTGCCTCTCTGTCAATACCGGCTTGAATGAGTTGAACTTCAGTGTAAACAGCAGGGTCTTCTGGGTTGACCTTGTTGGACCTGGCAATGGACTGTCTGGCGTCGTCAATTCTGGCCTTCTCGACCAAATATCTTGGCGACTCGGGCATAAACAACATACCGGCCACCAAGATAAACGCCCAAGCAAAACACAATCCCAATGGAATTCTCCATTGTCTGGAGTCGGTGTAAACCTTGGTACCGTAAGTAGTACAGTAACCCAAAAAGATACCCAAGGTGATACATAATTGGAAACAACACACAAGTGTACCTCTGAGCTGCTTTGGGGACACTTCGGAAATGAAAAGAGGCGAGATCACCGAGACTGTACCAACGGCTAAACCAGCAATAAGACGGCCAATGAAGTATTGGTACCATTTGGTGGTGGATGCGATCTGGATAACAATGCCGACAACGTAAATGACCATTGAGAACATGATACCCATTCTTCTTCCGTAGACATCAGCAATTTTACAAAGGAAAATACCACCCACAGCACAACCAACATTGAAAATGGACACCATCAAACCGGTTCTGATATCAGACAAGTAGTATGTGCCATCTGCTGCAAGCTGACCAAATCTAGTCTTGAAGTCGGGCATGTTGACAAACCCGGAGATGGTACCAGTGTCGAAACCGAACACGAAACCACCAAAGGCCACGAAAAAACAAAACGTGGATATAACAATATAGTCTTTGAAAGACTTTTCGGGCAACACCGCAAGGGGGCTTTCGTCCTGCTTGGCCTCGAAAAGGGAGTCATTGATTGGTGTTTCAACACCGGACTGCAATTTCAGTTCTTCTTGAGATTGAGACATGCTTTAAGAATGTGATGAAGATATGTAATAATGAAGAAAAAAAAAAACTAGAATCTAACGGGAACTCATCCGGTATTTATGCTATTTTGCCGGCGCCCTATTTTGCGGTCGGGTGGCTTATCCGCATCTTTTTTTTTTTCTTTTTTTTTTCTTTTTTGGCCTTGGTGCGCGCCACGGATGTTCTTGGTTGGGTGATTTTATGCATGTTTCATGCATGATGGCCTAATACGCCCGAATGCTCCAGGTTTCTCCGTGTCCCCGGAAAAACTGTGACAAGTTCCCCCACCACCCGGCGTCCGCGCGTGCGTAAGACTCGTGTATTTTTGGCTCGGGCTCGTACGCTAAAATTTCTTTTTTACTTTTTTTTTTTTTTTTTTTTTGAAAGGCATTCAAAGTTTGATATTTCTGGCCCTGCTGTGACTTTGGGAAGAGCTAACAGATGACTTTTTGATCAAACTTGGTTTAAAAATAAACCACTGAAAAAGACCAGGGCACACCATCGCATACAGTAAAAGTCCCTGGCAGGAACAAGTCACGCAAATTACACTTGTTGTTGGGGCCAACGGACGCCTCGCGCGAATATGACTCCGGAAAAAAGCGTCGTGCGGTATGTGCAGAGCCTCACACAAAGTTTGTTTGGAGCAACCAAAAAACAAAAGACACTGCCAAGCAATACCTCCTAGGGTTAAACTTAGGTAAAATCTTAGATCTCAACCTACTCGGCCTCTTCACCCAGGGAAGCTGGTATTTTTTGTGCGAGTTTTTCAGGGGCAAGGGGTGGTTGGTATCTCAGCCGAACCAGGTTTTCCCGACCGGAAAAACCAGAAAAAACCAAGGCGGCCATGGAGTTTTTCCGCCCAAATCTCATGCAGTCCGTGGACCAAGAAACCAGCGAATAAACATTCCGAAACAGTGCTCATGCCGGACGGTGTGACCGCGCGCGACGCGCATAAAAGATAACTTTACGAACTGCGTTCCCCACTTTCTCCACTCGGCTCGCGCGCTCCTGCGCTCCGGCCATCTCCGCCACTCTTGGCACCTTGTATACCTGGCAGATCTGGATATAGATCTGGTTTTGGTATGTATTATTTCGTCATTGTTCCCGGAATATCTCCCGTGACTCTGTAGTAATGATTCGGAAAAAAACCAATTACTAAAAAAAGCAGTATGAGATCCGTAATCGACTAAGCATGCCGTACTCGGACGTACGTTTGCTGACACTACGCTCAATCCGGTTTGCGGGCGGCTTACTCGCATTGTTTGAATCATATCCATTCTCTTACACTACTGTACTCCTAGTTACGAATCACATCGAACAATGGTTTCATTGAGCTATTGCCTAATGTAGAATTTATTTCCCGAAAAGCAATTGGCCCCATATCACTTTCGGGTTTGCGTTTTGATTAAAACAGACTTGTCAAAACGTGATTAAGTAATATATACATGAGTGAATGTGAGACTCTCGAGAAATAAGAAGTTGGTGATCATACGCTTAGGAAAATTTTCCGGTGGGCAATTCGGGATGTACTGTGTGGTCTAAGTAATCACACCACATAACTTCAAATCAAACCAAAGTGGGAAATGAAGGCCCTCAACTATTGGCTGTATAACCTTACGACTTTTTTTCCACCTCGCACATGATTGCTTCATTGGGATTCCCCACCTTCGACCATGGCATGATTTCTTTCTATGTGGTAAGGGATAATTTTTTTGAATTTTTTCCAGAAGAAACCTTGGGCATATATGGTCTTTCGCTCTTCTGATTTCGACGTTACGGACTTCTGTCCTCTCTGAGCCTTCCTTGGTGTAACAACCTACTGATTATTCTTTTATTGCTTTCTGGCTTTAAATGCAGCTTGGAATATGGCGAGCGACGGGCGCAGAAAATTTTCCGGGTTCATCCCTGCAGAAATAAAAAGAAATTCTTTTTTATTTTTATCTGTATGTTTTTCTCTTTGAACCCTCCATCTCTATTTGTTTGAATAGATGAATGTGTTTCATTGGAACAAGGAAGAAGTTTTCAAGCAGAACCCTGCCCATTAGTTCTTCTTATGCTTCTCGGCGGTTTCTGGAAGGTTTAGGATCTCCCAAACAGAAGGCTTCGGAGAGCAGTTGGGAAAAATGGATGGCCTATGGATACAAGCAGATTAGGGCACATATTCGAAGAACCTATAAGACGCATCTAACTGGAAAAGAAGCCACACTTGAAGCGAATTAAGTATTAAAAGCCAAGTTTGCCTACAATTTAATTGACTTCAGAGGCTCAAAGGAGTATATGAGCCAAATTCTTGTTAGGAAGCCCCTTTCGTGGTTCAATATAACTGTTTGTTTTCGGGAATTCATTTCGTGGCATCTCTTAAAGACGAAAGAGTGGTCTAGTCTAATCAGTCACACAAACGAGCAGGTGAATCACGATTTCTGGACTTTTGGACTTTTCGATATATGCACATATGGAAGTATTCAAATTCTCTTTTTCAGAGTAAGACCAAACACATAAAGAATCTCTCTCAAGTGACTGTCATAAATGATGAGACTATGTCCATTTTGTGGCAACAGATTTTTTTTTTTTTTTTTTTTCATTTTTCCCTCATTTGACATAGTGGCTTCACAAATCCTGGGCTCTTTTCAGATAGTCACACTTCTTAAGTTGGAGAGTCGAGATGGTCCAGTAAAGTTTGAATACTTTAGTTAGTCACAGACGGTCTCAGATCATCCAACTCACAACCCTTTGAACGAAAATGCTTGCAAATAGCTATCCATTAAAGTGTTCATATGCCTTTGCTCAAGTTTCCAATGTGGTCAAAACCCAATCTATACGCGTCTTCACAAATCTTCAAACTTGCTGAGTATCATGGAAGGGAATGCACACTTTCCCCTTATGATGATTTCTACTCGAACTTTGTTATTGTTAAGTCTTAAGACTATCAGAAACGTACCCAACTTAGGCTGGTCATCACTCTTTCTGCGCACCTGTACGACAAGCTAGCACACAAAGGGAGCTGTTATTCTCTCATGTCTTGTGGTTTTCTCCTTGCTTAGCGGCTCCAATTACAAGCAAGTACCAAAATACACATCTGGTTGAATTACCGATAGCTTAACGGCCTTCATCGGACCTGGAGCTGAAAAATACAAACGCTAATATGTAATATCTGCCTAGGGTGGCCCCTTTTCAGTTCCGGTTGTCGTTATTGGAATAAGAAAGATTTATGGATACTTGTAAAATACTGAATTGTTGAAGTAACCTAATAAAACTCACATTTATTCACTTTTTAATTCATTGATTTTTTAGTGTAAAGCTGTCCTCTATGACGTGGATTACCTTAACTTCGAGCTTAGTTTTGTGACGTGGCCACCTCAAGTTCATACTGGCAATTGGCTTCGACACGGTGATTGAGGTATTTTCATCAACTGGGTTTCATTCATAAAGTTCTAAGTTACGAGAGGTCCTGAAGGGTAACTGTAGGAACTTAACGTCGTCAGCTCAGCTTTCGGCTTTTGCAATATTCGGGCCATGAAGAAAACAAAACCTGGGACAAAGTGACTTCTCTTGATACAGCGTCCCACCTAACCAGCTTTTTCTATACTTTTTTCATGTTTTGGAGACCGAAATTCCCATTTCTTCATTCTTGAAACCCTAAAAGCGCTTGCCTTAATGAATGATTTGAATGTTGCAATTCCAGAAACATTAGCGGGCTGGTCCAAAGTATTTCACGAACAGGTGGGCTTCCGACAAGCTATTTCCCCGGAAACGTTTTGATGACCTACTCGTTTGCCCGAGTTCAGTTCTTTGAGAGAACCTGGATTGGCAATTTTTTTATTGGCTTTAATACCCTACCCCGAAAAGAAACTGATCACGTTTTGGTAAGAGAGCAGAAACTGATCTCGTGATAAGTAGCAACCATTTTTCTTGGATTGCTAACGTGCTTCATGTAATGACTCAAACAGTCTTTACGACACAACAAGGACGGCAAAAGAAGAGGAGCTTGGAAGACAATTACGAAAGAATTCATTCAGAAACAGTGATTGAGAAGCATTCTCTCTGCTTTTAGCATAGTAGTTATTCTGTTTTTAAGGAGGAAATCGAAGCAAAGGTGTTCGTCTCTGAAGCCGTAAAAATTCCATCTCAAGTGTCGAACACTATCGGAATACAAAGAAAAAGCCTCATATACTGCATCACCTTGTAAAAGATATCTTGTTCATCTCGATGATTTCCACACTATCTGAGTCCCAATCTTCAGTACTGGAAAGGATATCTTCGAAGGAAAGAAACATATTGTACTCAGCTACAACAAAAGGCTGACAGGTATTAATGATATGGTTAAGGCCTAATTTCTGGTGATGTGATTCTGATTGTAGATTCGGGAGTTGAGATTATGACGTGATGGAAAAAGACTCGGGGTCAATTTGTTATGTTATTACTGAACGTGTTCTCCAAATTCATACACCTTCATTCAAACAATACAACTGTTCGTGTATCAACCGCATTAAAGAATGCACTGGTTTCCTAAGACATACACAAAGATTTGAGCAAAGATTACGAAAGCTGTTTTCATAATCCGAGACACAATCGGGTATCTTGAGGCGGGCGACACTTGAGCAAAATGGGAGGGAAACACTAAGAACACTACTAAGAGGACAACAATAAGAACACTACTAGGAGGACAACACTAATAAATGGACACGTCATCTTCTTAGTATTCCTTCTGGTCGTGGAGATCGTTTGATGGAGCTATAGGCCTCCTCCCAAGTCTTTTCCCCTAAAAACGAACCCCCCTCCCTCACTTAAACATGATGCAATTTCACTTTCAACTCAGACTCCGTTCATGTCCACGTAAAAGTTGTTCCGCGTGGCTCCCAGGTGAATTTCTTGCTTTTTCCGCGGCCGAATTGGCTTCATTGCTCTCTTGCCCTGCCAATCATACAATAAGTATATCACCTTTTTTGCCTCGTGGCTGTGTGTCTCACTGAAGCCTAGGCCAGTCATGATCTCACGAAGAATGCCCCGGTCGAAGTAGCGCGAGTTGGACACACACGGGAGAGGGAGAACCAAGAAAAGTGCCGACTTTTTCTGTGGCCCGGTATCGGGTTCCCGAAGAAAGTCCGTCATGCGTTTCAACATGGCTCCTCGTTGCGATGGGCTGGGAACAAAGTTCAACACTAGCGAACACGAAATCACGTCAAAGCGCTCAGCGTCGGAACGCGGAAGCGGTCTTTCCATGAAGTCTTGTTGGACAATCTGGGGACTTTGGGAGTTTAGGTCGATCCGCGTCACGCGACCAAAGCGTCCACACGTCAGGATGGCGTTTGTGGCAGACAAACACCCTATTTCAAGCGAAGAGTCCGCCGCGCGGCCCTGTTGCTCAAACCACTTTACGAGCCATTTCAGTGAGTCTCCGCCTCGCTGGTGGTCCTGTCCTACAGTCGACGCCATTTGGTACACATGAAGCCCGCCTCGGAGATCTATTTCCGCGTCCATTTTTGCAAGAGCCCCGACCAATTCGGCTGCCGATGCGCTGCTATCGGTTATGACAGCATCAGGTTTCGATTCGGTACTTTTAGAAAGCTTGAACTCCAGATATTGGTCAGAATATCCCGGCCCCAACCTCTTCTTATACAGTTTTTCTTCGATATCCGGGTAATGCGACACGAGTCTCTTGAAAACAATGGCTCTCCATTTCTGGAGGTTGTGAAACCGCCTTATAAGTTGTCTTGCCTTCTGCGGCTTGAGGTTTTTGGGTGCAGTTTTGCTGGCAGTGATGGTTTTGGGTTTTCGAAGCATATTCCCTTGCGTGATGAGCAACGAAGAGATGAGATGTATGCGGAGATAGCGATACATGTGCGCGGAGATAGCGCGGCGATAACACTGGCTGCGACATTAACATTGGCTGCGACATGGCTACGGAGATAAGAGAAATTTTAGGATGATGTAAAACCAGCCATTTGCAGAGTTTCGAAGGGTACGGGCTTGGGGAGTTTTCCTCTTCCCTGAGCAATACATAGGCTTCTTTAACCACCTTCCCGGGAATTTGACCGTGTTTGGGTGGAGTTATGGTATGAGAACGCAACTTCATGGCCTGTCTGTGGTGCGCAAGACTGAAGGGTTTGAAAAAGATTAATTTTTTGGCCCTTCACCAATAAGGAGGGGAAGAGTCTTGAAGTTCTGAACACGTGATCCGTACATTTCTAGGAAATTCATTTGTTGTGTGACGGTGTTCTTATCACCTTTGACGGGGCTTCGGTGTGGAACTTTCACCCTAATAAAACAGTTCCGACGAAGTAGGGCCGTGTGCTCTCCAATCCTGGTTCTCCACCCAGAAGTTGGGGTTTCACGACCTATTACATTCAATTTGAAGCCCCACTACTCGAATTTGGGTAACCATTGAAAATTTTCAGCAGAAGTGACACCGCTGAAATCTTCCTTGTCACGGAAAACATGTACCCAGCAATTCGCCTGTATCTTGATCACCATCAAGCTCATCCCACCTTTTTACGATGCATGCTTTCAATACGCTTTCTCAAGACACAAATGAACAGAATCCCTTTAATAAGGAAGAAGTTTAAACTTGGTCATTCTTCTTCCAGCTGGTTTTTGCCCACCTCTACACTCCAGAACCAAACGTTTGTGATGAGTCTAGTATGCAGGTGGCTGGAAAGGCATCAACACTATCAGACACCAGCATACAGGACCGCTCACCATGATATGTTCTCGTGTTCTTTTTCCAGTCACAAAAGAATCGCAAAAAAAATCCCAGAAAGAATGACAAAAAGTATTCCAGAAAGACCCCAAACTAGATCTCTTGCCTCCTTGATATCTAAGCAAAACACTATCACCAGGAGACACTTTCAACCACCGTCGGTGATTTCTCAAAACTATTATCACAGTACTGCACACATGCCGGGCATCGCAGGTGTCGCAAGCATACTTCTGTTGAGACACTACGGCAAAAAAGCTCATCGCTGTGCTTTAATTTCCCCCCACGAAAATGGCTATTGGCAAAGGAATCGGCAATAAAAAGGCCGGCAAAGTAGCTAAAGGCGGAAATGCCGTTAACGCGCAGAGCTGGAAACGGACCCCAAAAAAACAGGAAAAAACACCCACACTCAAGGAGAAATATGCTCGCCAGAATAAAATCATCACTCCAGACCAGGTTCTGTGGAAACCCGTGGATATCCCCGATAATCTTGGTGATTACAGTGGTTTCTTTGGCTTGGAGGAATTGGACGGCGTGGATGTGCGTATGGTTAATGGTATGCCAGAATTCATTGCCAAGGAGAGCGACAGTGAAGGTGAAATCGAAATAGAGTTCACGAAAAACGGCAAGTTGAAGGCCACCAAGGAAAAGTCTAAGGAAAAGGCCAAGAAGAACACCACGGAGACTATCAAGGAGAAAACCAAAGAAACTCAAGCAGCCAAGTCGGCTAAATCAGCCAAATCAGCCAAATCAGCCAAAGACGAGGCAGCTGATGGTGCTAAAAAAGACGAAACCCCCGCCCCAAAAAGCCAAACTGACACCGTTCTGGATGACCAATCCGAGGGCGAGTTGCAGGATGAGTTTACAGGCTTTGATGACCTGGAAAGTGAAGGTGTTTCCTCCGCCAAATCTAGTCCCCAATCGGCCGTCCATGGAGAGCTCACCTCCAACGCGTTCACTGGGTTGGACGTGGCGCTTCCCGATGAAAACGATATCGATTTGCCCCACTGGTCCGCATTACCCCTTTGTTCATATACGTTAAGTGCCCTCCAGAGCCATAAGTTCTTGGAACCCACGCCCATCCAGAAAGAAACCATCCCGTTGGCTCTCGATGGCAGGGACGTGATTGGTAAGGCCACGACCGGTTCGGGAAAGACGCTAGCCTACGGAATCCCCATTTTGGAAAAGTACATTTCCAAGCTCGACGTAGTCATCGCTGCAAAGAAGAAGGGCACAGTTGTGCCTCCCTCGGGGATCATTTTCGCTCCCACTAGAGAATTGGCCCACCAGGTGGTACACCACATGAACGAAATCGCAAAATTTTCACCTCTTGCCCAAAACGGCATTGTGTCCATAACCGGAGGCCTTTCTGTACAGAAACAAGAGCGGTTGCTTTCGTACGGCCCGGGCGTCATTGTGGCCACCCCAGGACGTTTTCTTGAGCTTATGGAGAAAAACGAAGACCTTCTTCGCCGAATGGCAGCCACCGACATTGTAGTGTTGGACGAGGCTGACAGATTGCTCCAGGACGGGCATTTCGAGGAGTTCGAGAAGATCCTTGAGCTTTTGGAAAAGTTTCGCTCAAAGAAGGACCACGGCTGGAGATGGCAGACCTTGGTGTTCTCGGCAACTTTCTCAAGGGAGTTCTTCGGCAAGTTGGACCGCGCCAACCACAAGAAAACCGCCAAACACGCCAATCCAAACGCCACGGGGCTCATTGGCAACGACGAGATTCTCGAGCTTTTGAAGAAGAAATTGAAGTTCAAGGACCCCCGCCCAGCGCTCTGTGATGCCAACCCCAAAGAAATTGTGTCGGGTCAGGTGACCGAGGCACTTGTAGAGTGTGGCGCCACCGAGCGTGATTTGTACATCTACTACTTTGTGCTTACGTACCCTGGATCCACACTTGTATTTGCCAACTCGGTGGAATCGGTGAGGAGACTTGTTCCGTTATTGGAGAACTTGAACGTGCCGGCGTTTTCCATCCACTCATCGATGATGCAAAAGCAACGGTTGCGCGCGTTGGAGCGCTTCAAGGCTTCGTGTGCCAAAAACAAGAGCTCGGTGCTCATAGCCACGGACGTGGCGGCCAGAGGCCTCGATATACCCAACATCGACCACGTTGCACACTACCATTTGCCTCGTTCGGCCGATGTGTATGTGCATCGGTCGGGAAGAACGGCACGTGCCGGAAAAGAAGGTGTTTCGGTGATGTTCTGTTCTCCGCAGGAGGCTTCGGGACCATTGAAGAAGCTTCGAAAACTCGTGGCTTCCAGTGCGGAAAAGACCCGCCTTAACACTAGGGCAGATGTGAAGCTCCTTCCGATTGATCTCGATATTCTCTCTCAGATCCGTGAGAGAGTGCAGTTGGCGGGAAAATTGGGTGATTCGTCTATTTCCGGTACTGCCACAAGAAAAGAATCTTCATGGCTCAAGGAGGCTGCGCACGATTTGGGCATTGAGGATCTCGACGAGTTGGACCAGTTTGAGGATGATGTCATCAAGAAGCAGAGGCAACGGAAGGAGCGCAAAATGCTCTCCAAGGATCAACTGAAAGAACTCCGCCACAGGCTTAAGCAGCTTTTAGCCACGCCGTTGCGCAGTAACCATAGACGGTCATATATCACCAGTGGGTTGGAGAACTTGGCCCATCAAATTGTGTCAGGAAATACCTCCGATACCATCTTGGGCAAGAAGCTGGTCAAAGCGTTGGATGAGCTCCGAGGCCTGCGTAACAGGGTCAGTAAGAGCGGGAAATAGGTGAATCGTGCGTGGTGAGAGGCCGTGAGAGCTCGTGAGCGACGTGGTTTGTAACTAGACCCGTGCAAGTGTACTTTTGTGGTGTGTGTGTATGAGAGAACAAACAACGCAATAAAAGCACTTATACGAAAAAAAAAAAAAAACGTATGGGAATTCTGCAAATTGGGCATGTTCTAGAGTTGAGAAAGCCTCCAAGATGCAAAGTCATATAATCGGAATACACAATCTTGTCATCATTTGGGTATTCGACTAGTTGCATAAAAAGGTGCAACCATTAACATGCAGAAATAACGTTACATCTTCAAGAATTACACTTTTTTTTTTGTATATGTGGTTCCTTTCCGAAACATAGTGTTTCCATAGTTACTTTCTATCTATCCAACATGCTCAAACTGTTTCCTGTTATGGTCAGTGTTGGTGAAAAGTGGTCAATGTGTTACGTAAGTGAGCCAGATTGGGTTTGCTTTGAAACTGATGAATAACTATGCCACAATCCTTTTGGCCAAGGCCCTATGTCTGCCTTTTTCACCAAGAAACTTGTAAAATGTGCTTTTGGTAAACTACTTTTTTTATTTTTTGCTACTTGTAACGATGACCTTCCGTACGAGCACTGCTCATTATTCTTTACGACATATTCAGAGGCAACCCTTTATATTACATGCCGGTGAGAATCTTTGCTATATTCAACTGTAATAAAAGTTGATACTTGACCCCTCTGAGTAGGGCAGCAACATTCCATTACCTTTATTGGAAGAGTTGTCTTTGGGTCGAAATGTCTTATTCACCTGTAAGTTTGACTACAAAAGATTTCGTCTTCTGGAATTGTCATGGACTTGGAGGAAGTCATAGACTTTTGATGGCCACACCCTTTCAAACCATAGAAATAATGGTTTTTGTTTCAATTCGGAGAAGTGGCTGTGTTTCCAAGATGCAGTTTGTGTTGCTTAGAACTTATTATGATAGGAGGGCCACTTTTGTCCAGGTGGTGAAACACTCCTACTACACCCTAGAACGTCTACCAACTCTCATACAATAGTGGTGGGAAGATTCATAACTTTCCGTCAGAAGTGCTTGTGTCCATAAGAAGAACTCCTAATAATAACCAAAGTAATCAGCTCCATCACGGTGTCTATCGTTATAAAGACAAGAGCGAAACTAGGGCTGGACCCGTACACCAGCTAACATCAAGAGTTTGGACGCCGGCGAAATATGGTCAAAACACTTCAGCTTTTCTTTGTTTTTTGTTTGATGTGTCCTGAAGTAACCACTGGTAATACAACAGAATAAATCTTGGCAATAAAAATTATGTTTAATGTACATTGCAGCCACTTCAAATTTAGAGGGACACCATCTTATGGATGGCTGCGCGATGCTAGTGCTCCTCGGCAATATGTTCATGTAAGATTATTGTTTATAACGATATCATCTTTTGCTTTCTGTCGTTATAACAAGGCTGCTGTCATGATATTTATTTTTTGAAGAATACGGCCACGACCTCGAAAATGAAATATCACCCGACTTATGAAGAGGAGCCACCCCAAGAATTAATCAGAACCACCTCCCAATGGAGGAAATTCCCAGAGATTAATAAAGCTACACATCACAAGGTTTCGCGTATAAAAATGCCTTCTTGGCTACACAGAGCAAAAGGTCAGCACCGACACTCTTTGGGAGACGTGGCCACAAGTTTGTTAGTAGATAATCTCTCAAAGAAACGAAACTCGTCAGGCACTTCAATGGACAGGTACCCTTTTGGCCTTTCAAAGACAAACCAACTCAACGTTTCAAATTCTCGATATGAATCAAAAGTATGACATTACATAATTGTATGTATGTCATTTTCTTGCGTTGACGGTGGTCCCGAGCGACTGTGGCGGCAACTAAGCCAAGAATCAATGTCTAACCATAAGGGGAACAGGAGGCTTTAGTTCGTGAATGAATCACTGGAGCATCGAGAATCACAAATGGCCATCTTTAGGCGTTATGTAGTTAGTAAGGTATTTTCTGACACGTTCGAACCAATGTTTCTTTAAAAGTAGGAGGAGAAAGGGGATGGTCAGACATGGCTTGGACACCTTTAGGGACACACCACGACAATCACACCACGAAGCAAATGAACAGAGAAGCAAATGAACATAGAAGCCAGTTCCAATAATCTACCTGCAATGACATATTGTTCAAAGTTTTACAGCTCTCAATACCAAAAGTTTACCGCTGCAGAAAAGACTATATTCCGTATGCCTTAAGACCTGCTTAGGGGTGGGTTATGTGTGGGGAAACCACCATAAACATTAGTGAAATAACCAATAAGATGTATTGCTAATAGTACAGAAAAAGAAAGTGTATGTCTCAATTAGATGAAGTCGTCGTCGCTGTCGTCATAGTACTCGTCCTCCTCGTCCGACTCATCCACCAAAGCATCGAAATTGACCTTGTATCTCAAAAGAGCTCCAATACCACCGAAGCCTTGCACAAACTGCGCACCCTCGGAAGATCTGTCGGTGACAAACTCAAGAGTGGCACCGAACGACTTGTAGTTTTCCGCCAACCACTCCAAGAACATCTCTTCCTTGAGGATCTCCATCTCGGCACCGGTGGCCTTGTCCAACATGTACGACTTGTCGGGCAAGTCAGGGTTGACGTTGACAACCACCTCGTTGTCCTCGCTGTCCTTCAAAGTGTACCTGACAATGTTCAAGTTTTCGTAGACAATGACGGTTTCACACGCACCCAAGTCAAGCGCCTTCAAGGTGTCTCCTACAGAGTAACAGAAACGACCGGAGTCTTGGGAGATTTCGTCGAAGTACTGGTTCAACAACTTCTTTTCTTGGACAAACTTGACGTTGGCCAAGGTCTCGGCAGAGAGGTCCACGGCCTGGTTGAAACCGTTCTCACCACCGTACGAGATATCCACGATTTTGATCACGCGGGCCTGCAAACGGCCGTCAAACAAGTCGGACTTGGACAACTCGTTTTTGAAATCGGCCGAACCAGCCAAAATCAAGCCTTTGACGTTGACTTTGTCGTTCTCGATGAAGTTCTGCACCGCCACCTCGGCCACCTTCCTCACGTAGTTGTGTCTCTTCTCTTCTCTTAAACGAGAGAAACGCATGGCCGACTGTCCACCTCTTCCGTGCTTTTTAGGCAAGTCCACGGTGAATTTGTGCAACACGTCTCTGTTGTTACCGGACACAGCACCAAAGAGTGCTCCGTTACCGTCCATAACGATGAATCCGAACCGGTCATCGTCCTGCAACAATTCCGAAAGCGCCTCCACATGGAACTTGTTGTCACACAAGTATAACGATGTGTTGATTGGCTTGAACGGCTCGAAATCGATGTTCAACTTCTTCTCCTTACCTTCGTCGGTGAGCACATCTCCACAGTAAACCACCAACCCGTTTTTGGGCACACGCGAATACAACTTCAACTTCTGCTGCGTGGATGTGATGGCGGACAACACCGATAATCTGTTGACACGTGACTTGATGTTGGATGCGGTTCCGTACTCTTCAGTCAACATTTTCTGGGTGAGCGAGATCTGGCCCTTTGGGGGGATGATCAACGAGATCATCGAAGTACCGTTACCACGGGCCATTTCAAGAGATTTGATCAATTTCTTGATCTTCCACATCTCGATGGACTTAGCTGCTGTGTCGTTTTCCATGGTCTATGAGGGGTGTGGGTTTTAGGTGTGTGTAGGTTGAATGGGTGCTTGGGGTGTTTGGGGTGTTTGGGGTGTTTGGGGTGTTTGAGTAAGAGAACTAGAAGATCTGATCTCTTGTTTTGCCTGTTTTTGGTTTATACAGAAGACCAAAGAGTTGAGAGTTGAGCTTTTTTCGCTTGAGGTTCGTTTTCTGCGCAATGGAAATTTGAAAATTTTATGTTACTGCACTTAAACACCACCAGGTGAGGTGATGTCCTGGGGTGAGTATAACGATGGAAATAAGGTAATAACGGGGAGAAGGGGCAATAAATGAACGGATAATAAAGGTCAGCAGGGACAATAAATAAAGGGGAACTAAAGGATTAAAAGAATTATGAATATGAGAAAAGGGCGAGAAAAGCTAATCAAGAGTAATATATCGTAATATATCGTAATACAGGGTAATACAGGGTAATACAGGGTAATACAGGGTAATACAAAACGTTTGCCCTTTTGCCACGACCGAAGGTGCTTTTAAGCACGACGTTTTTTCGATTCTTGATAAACTACCATGAAGCTTTGTGCATATTTTCGGCACTTTTCTGCACCTTGCCGCACTCCTAACGATGGATTTTCTTAGAAAAAATACTAGGGATGTTATCCTAGCCTCTCTGATATATTATTATCCTAGTAGTGTTTTCTTAGCATAGGATGATTTTTTGTTTTTTCTGGCCTGCGGCCTGGGGCCTGACGGGCCGCACCATTAGGGCCAGTAAGCAACCCGAACGATTTATTAGGTAATATATGTGTTGCTATATTTGGAAATCCACGTTAAAAATTGGAATTTTGGTATCACACGGTGTTATTTGGTGTCACGGCTGGAATTTCAGTTTGGAGAATGCGTTTTTGTATGTGTGCAAGTGGAATTCTTCGTCCCACTTCAGAGCGGTGCTTGAGGTCTCACCAGAAAACGACTCACCAGAAAACGACTCACCAGAAAAAAAAAAAAAAAAAAAAAAAACTTAAGCTTGGGGCTTCCAGAACAAGGCGATTGAAGGTCTTTTTGTTTTCGTGTAGCTGAACTCCTCAAAGTTTATCCATGTAGAAAATTTAAAGGATTCCTTGCGGGTATTTCTTCAGGCCCGATGATCGGAACTCACGGAGTAGGGAGCATTCTCAGGGCGGACGGCCCCATGGCCCAAGTGCGACTTCGGATGGGGTAGGTGGACCAACTATCTTACCACCAATGGAGAAAGTGTGGGATCGCTGCTTTTGAAGTGGCCATTTTTAGTGATATATTTCTTCTTGTGATTTCAAAATCTTGAAAGAAAAGAATAATGGAGATTATCGGCATGTTTGATCATTTTGTGTTTTTTCAAGGAGGTAAACGTCCATTTCTTTATTTGATGTTTTCGCGTTTACCACGTCGAAAGTGACTTTGTAATAAATTGTTCGGCATGAAAATTTACACTAATAAAGCATTCTAAGAAAGGCTGAAAAAATCGTCTTCTTTCCACTCAAAATTGCCACGTAAAACAGTCTCGCAAGCTTGAGAGCAGTAATGTATTTTGTGAGAATGCCTTCCACTTATCCACCGGCCCAAAGAATCTCAAAGACAACAAACGGATACCCCCGACGTATCTAGGAATAATTATCACAAGAAAAAACAACAGTGGTAATTTTTTCCGTATATTTTATCTGCCCAACTTAACTTTCGATCGAAGTTCCGGAATTCAATATATCGGTCCCAACTGGTCTTTCTTTGCATAAGCAAGGAGGCCGAGGTCATTGATTACGGATGATCAAATATTAATTGGGTACAGTATATAATTCTGAAAACGCAAGGTACGCCCTCAACAATGGGTGGATGAAAGAATACTCCCGAAACTGCCCGAAACTGCCCCAAACTGCCCCAAACTGCCCCAAACTGCCCCAAACTGCCCCAAACTGCCCCAAACTGCCCCAAACTGCCCCAAACTGCCCCAAACTGCCCCAAACTGCCCAAAACTGCCCAAAACTGCCCAAAACTGCCCCAAACTGCCCCAAACTCCCCAAAACTGCCCAAAACTCCCCAAAAAACTTCAAAACTTCCCAAAACCTTTCTTTTGCCACACTTGTGCAATTATTTCCTGGATAATCTATATTTTTCTTGCTCAGGCTATAACTCCAAGCATAAAATGACGTCGCCACCAACATCGCGCACCCAGCCTAGATGGGATGTTCTACCGAAGTGGAAGTGGCTGCAATGCACAATATTCAAGAGTGGTGTCGCCAAAATTTAAGGCTTTGAATTTCCAAAGTGAACTTAAATCTTTTCATCCCAGAAATACCCCCAAACATTTCATTTTGATGTATTTTCGTCAGGGTCTAATCTGACCACTCCTCCGGGTGTACGGGGGTATGGCCCAATCATGCCTCGCTATCCTCTCTATAGCGATAGTCACATTGGTGCGGGCTGATGTTTTATACCTAAGTAATTAGGAACCAGAAGCCCTCGAAATTTGTTTCCTTGCTTAGGCTTCACTATGTTTCCTTGCTTAGGCTTCACTATGTTTTCTTGCTTAGGCTTCACTATGTTTTCTTGCTTAGGCTTCACTATGTTTTCTTGCTTAGGCTTCACTATGTTTCCTTGCTTAGACTTCACTATGTTTCCAGTTTGGGTCATTTCAAAATATATAATGGTTCGGACGATCCTTTCTAATGTGGGAATACGCCAGCCGAATCGTCTTCTAAAACATCGGAACAAAGCGTCATGTTACATGTTCCATGTTCCATTTGTCTCGTTTGTTGGTACGATTAAATGTCTCAACAACACTTTTACAGCTAAAATCTTGCCATGATTTTCATTAACACCATTCAAAAGATCAAGGAATTTCCACCCGACCAAACTTCTGACCAGGGTATGTAATTTGATAGTGGAATTTCAATGGTAAAAATGCGGGCCGAAAGGGGGACAACTCTACTAATTTTTGCAAGGTTTGTGAAACCCCTAATGAGCATAAGCACCGGAAAATAACTCTGCGAATAACAACACCGACTCAATTAGTATGTTCTAACTAGTCAATTATGCCCACATGTTCACCTCCTTACCGGCTTGGCACGTGTTCCAGGTGACGTAGACGCCTCGGGGATCAGCTGTAATTCACGTCACCAAGAATGCCTGACTCCTCCAAGAGAAGCACTCCACCCTAAGAAAGTGAGTTCAAAGAGCTAACTTTCTTGAAATCCCCAAAGAAAAACAAAAAAAAAACTGGTCAATATTCCCTCTTCGATTATTTTCTTACACAATTGTTCACACCACATTGCCGGAGATTTTGTTTTTAAAAGGGCTAACTTGTCATATGGTCAGAGTACCCTGCACTCGCCCATGTCACGTGACTACCCATATCAAACAGTGTCCAACTAGAAGAAGGCACAACTGACCCATAAATGTTTACTTACTTTTGACCAAAAAGGATTACTTCTTTAGACTGCAAGGCTCGTTTACACCCTAATCTACTAAAATATCAGTAAAACAGCCGCACTTGGTGATTATCCACACCTGCGTGCCTCGTACCGTCTACATCACGTGCTCTTCCATACTCTTCACCAACTACCATTTCCAGCACTTGCAATCCACGTATAAAATCAAAAACACTTAGTAAAACATATGCCTCTTATCCCAAAGCTTTTTCTCTATCACATAATCCCCAAAAACCACCACCACAACACCACCAAAGCCCACAATCATCTCGGGATGTACGGATGTGCTGTCGCCTCACCCTCCTCCAACGCAAAAAAATCACCCCAAACGAACCCACCCTCCTTCCACCCAACAGTTTCTCCAACAACAAAACCCTCCACCCCCCAAACACCATGGAGGAGCCTCTGGATATATCTTACTATGTGGGTGCTGCACAGCAGGATGCGCTGAACACCGTGGAAATCGTGATTGGAAGCGGGGATATTGTCACCATCGACGAACTTCCCGATGATGCTCTGGAGCTTGAAACTTTCCTCCAGGCCGAGAGCTGTGCCGCCAAATACTGGATTCTTGTTCTGCGGGCATACGCGCAAGTCGGGCGTGCCGCCGATGGTGCCGCCATTGCGGAAACCGCCCTTCTGATGGACTACATGTCGCCCGCCGACCGTGTCCAGTTGAATTTCACTCTCGCATGGACTAATTTGGCCTTAGCCGCCGAGGGCACCGATAGACAGAGGTACCTCGACCGTGCCAATGAGCATTTGGCGGAAACCGGTGATTCCACCAGCACAAACGCGCTTTTGGCTCGCGCCCAAGTGAATTTGCTCACTGACAGGGCGGACCTTGCCCTCCAGGCCTTCGATAAGCTCTTAAAGGCGGACCCCAACAACTGCTATGCACTCTTGGGGAAGGCTCAGATCACCTTGAGTAAAACGCGTAACTATACGAATGCCTTGAAGCTCTATCAACAAGTGTTGGTGTCGAACCCCGCGATAAAACCCGACCCGCGTCTTGGCATTGGAATCTGCTACTGGTTCTTGAAGGAAAGGTCCTTGGCTCTTGCCGCATGGCAACGTGTGCTCGAGCTTGACCCACATAACTTCAAAGCTCGTTTATTGCTTAATCTCGCGTCATTTGACGAGGTATGCACGAACTCTTTATCCGATACATTGTTCCTCGAAGGATACACGAAATCCCTCAAGAAATTGTCCTCCTTGCACAAGGAACGGACCTGTGACCCCGTTGTGCTTATAGCACTCTGCTCGTATTACTATTCCAAGGCAGACTTCAACTTGGTTGAGAAAATCGTGTCGCGCGCGGTCTCCTTGCTCAACTCCACCATTGCCACGGGGTCTGCAGGTTCCAAGTTATCTGCGTTTTCGGCAAAGCTTCTCTCGAACTGTTCGTTCTGGCTCGGACGCGTGGCTTTTTCCCGCGGCGACTTCACCCAGTCGCAAAAGAACTTCCATGAAGCAATCCGACTCGACGAAAACAACCTTCTCGCCAAGTTGGGCCTTGGCCAGTCTCAGCTTAGCAGAGACCTGATGGAGGAAGCTATAATCACGTTAGAGTCAATCTTGAAGACCAACAGCAAGTGTTTAGAGGTCATTTACTCGCTAGGAATGCTCTATGCTAAAAGCTCTTCAAGGACCAAGCAAGAACAGGCCATCCAATTATTGGAGAGGTATATACGTTTGTCCAATAATAGGGGTTCTGTTGTGGCCAATAAGAAGGATGCCGAGGCATACTTGAACAAAGAGCCTATTGCTTTGAATGCCTTTTTGACGTTGAGCAAGCTCTACGAAGGCAAGGACGTTTCGCAATCGTTGTCCTACTTACACAAGGCCGTCGAATCCAGACAGCAAATCGGGCTAGATGCTCCTGCTGAGGTCTACAATAACATGGCTGTTTTCAACTACACGAAAAATAACACTGAAGATGCGGTCAAGTACCTCGAGCTTTCTCTTATCAAGTTGGAGGATGCCGAGATCCCCGTCGAATTGAGGGACGACTTGAAAGTGTCAGTTTCATTCAATTTGGCCAGAACTCACGAGGCTACCAACGCAGACAAGGCAGTCGAACTATACAACAAATTGCTTCAGGAATGCCCGAGTTACTTTTCTGCGAAACTCAGACTATTGTTTTTGGATGCTGTTTCAAGTAACAAATCACCCAAACAAGAAATCGAAAAAGAAATCAAGGACTTGTTGCATGACAACGCATCCAATTTGGAGATCAGATCTTTCTATGGCTGGTACATCAAGACTTTTGGCAAGAAGTTGGGGTTGAAGCCTGATGCTGACACCACCCACCAGAAGGAGACTTTGGTTGACTATGACTCTCATGATTCATACGCATTGATCTCTTTGGCCAACATTTACTGTGTCATGGCCAAAGATTTGAAGAACCCGCGCGACGAGGAAAAGAGAAAGAAGTACTATGTCAGAGCTCTTGAACTATTTACCAAGGTTTTGTCGATTGACCCTAAGAATGTTTTTGCTGCGCAAGGTTTTGCAATCATCTACATCGAAAACAAGGAGTACGTGCAAGGATTGGACATTTTAAGAAAAATCAGAGATTCGTTGAACGACATTTCTGTGTACCTCAATTTGGGACACGTGTTAACTGAGATGAAACAGTTTTCCAAAGCAATCGAAAGCTACGAGATTGCTCTGGTTCGTTATGCTAATAGCCAGGACTCTAAAATCTTGGGGTTCTTGGGTCGTGCATGGTACATGAGAGGGTTAGGGGAGAAAAACCTTCTTTATTTGAAAAAAGCACTTGAGTATTCTCAAGAAGCTCTCGATAAAGCCACTGGCATCAAAAGTTCCTATGCTTTTAACGTTGCCTTCATTCAGTTTCAAATTGCCGAGTTCATCACCAAACAGTCTGTTGAGAACCGCTTGGTGGAGGATATTAATGAAGCCATTGTTAACTTGAACCATGCTATCCAAAGCTTGACAGAGTTGTCTTCAGAAGAGGAAAAGCATGCGCCATATCCTAAATCGGAATTAAAGGCTAGAGCCAATTTGGGATCTACATTGCTTAGTAGGTTGAACGCTTGTTTGGAGGAAACGAAGGAGAACATCACGCAATTGAACACCAAGCTTGAAGAAGCCAAGAAGTTGAGAGAAGAGGAGGAGTCCAGAAGAGCGAAGGAGCTCGAGAGTGTGATGGCCGAGCAGAAAGCCAGAAATGAGGCTTTGGCCTTGGAGAGAATCAAGTTGCAAGAACAAGCGCAGCAATGGGCCGAGGAGGCGCGTGCCAACATCGCAGCGAATGAATCTGATGACGACAAGATATTTGATGAGGAGAGTGGAAAGGAGAAGAAGACATCCAAGAAGGGAGGAAAAAAGAAGGGTAAGAGGGCCAAGAAAGACTTTATCAACGACAGTGACGACGATAACGTTTCTGACCCAAATTTGGAGTCAGACGCAGCCTCTGATAAGGAGGAAGAATCACCAGCAAAGAAGAAGGCCCCAAAGACCAAGAAGGGTGGCAAGAGAAAGAGGAGAGCCATCGAGGATGAGGACGAGGATGATGATGAAGTTAATGGAGGCAAGACCGAGGCCGAGGAGGAGACCAAGGAGGAGGATGAGGACTCGGGCCCCAGCAGTAAAAAAGCAAAGACTTACAAGTCGGAAGAGATAGTGCAAGACAGTTCAGAGGGTGAAGATGGCGATGATGGACTCTTTTGAGCGCACATAACCCTGTATTTTATAAAGAAAGAAACAAAAGAACAAAAGAACAAAAGACTAATGGATGGAACAACTAAGCAGAGGATATCATCAGTGTTTAGCAAGGGCTACGGTTGCGGAAAGCCTTAGATTCATTCATTCTTTTCCTAATCTATTCACCTCTTTATGTATTCATTTCATGTATTCATTTCATTTCTTCACCTCTTTATGGACTGCCTCGCCATTATATCGCCGTATTTAGATATGCTATTCATTGGTCCATTCCCTCATCTGCTTTTTGCTTTCGTAAGTGACACGGTACAACTTCTTTTCAAACTCGTCCAAGGAATAGAGAAAGTTGGAACTAACGTGTTTGGTTGTGTTGGAGGCAAAGTTATCGATCTCCATCGCACGCTCCTTAAGCATGGTCATGGCCATTTCGATAAGCAGCTCTTCGTTATACATGGAGGCCCACTTCTCCGAGAGACGGTAGAAATGGCTCATAATCAGGTGCAAGTCCACGGATTTCGGGTCGGCCTTAATTGCATTGAGCACCTTGGGCGAGATGAAGTCCGGCTCAAGAAGGTCGATGAAACTCTGGTCGGTGTCGTCCAGAATAGCACACACGGCTAACACGGCGGCTAGCCACAACGGTAGGTCGACTTTGGTATCTTTTTCGATGCTTTTGCCGGGGTTTCCTTCTAGGTATCCGAGGCCAGGCACTGAGAGGTTGAATCTACAAGGGACTTTTTCTCCGTCTGCGAGGATCTCGTCAATGTCGTAGTAACCCATGGGGGGTGGGATATCTGTGGAGCTACGAAGGAGAGTGCTGTTGGATTTTATCCTTATAATGCGATGTTTTGATGGTTCTTGTAGCAGCTAATTCTACAATTGGTGGTTGCGCGAATGTAGATGTTTCGTACATCGGAGACGCCACAAGACTGAGACTCGGGTTTTCTACGGGGCCGCGCGGGTGCCAGAAAAAACCATCACTGCCTCTTTTCCAGGGCCGCTCCAGAGAAAGTGAGTTAAAAAAGAGAGGAGAGAATTTTATTTCCTTGGAACGAAGTGATGGATAATTTGAGTTGCTGCTAAGAAAATGGCTGCTAAGAAAATGGCTGCTAAGAAAATGGAGCATTACATGTCTCAGATGATATTCTTGGTCCATTTATACTCTCGCAATAGGTTTCACCATCTCGGTAAGCTCCAGGCTCTCAGTAAACTGTACTTGTGAGCGAAATCTGCGCAAAAGTTGTATTCGCATAACTTGTGTGAGAAACTTCCATGGAAGTATTTTGTATAAATAAGGAGAGAGAAAAAGCTTTTTAAATGATCCACAAAAACACCGATGTGTTTCTGGGCCGACTCTTTTTCAAACCCAAGTGTAGTCAAATCCTTCAGGCGTATCTTGTGTTGATACCAGCTCCAAACTCACCACTAAGCATCGAACAAATTCGCGTGACGGTGGCGCACTAATAAGTAGGGCCCATCGAGTGCCACCAAAATAGGACACTGTCGCGTGATTCGCGCACAACACACCCAACATGATTAATAAATTTGAATACTCCATCAATATTCAACTTGTCTTGGCATCAAAGGTTTTCGATGGTATTAATACAGTTATTACTATACCACTAAGGTTCTTCTAATCAACTTGGGAACAACGCTGACGAGTGGCCAGCAAGTGATGCAAACGCTGAAAAAGTCTTTCGTCAAAATAGGCAGAGAATTCGGTGGGCCGGGGCCAGCGCCAGCGCCAGCGCCGCTTTGAAATTGACTCAGGTTGTCCCTCTACCCAAGTCAGATTTTACATTGATACTCAATTTTTCAGAACTCACCCATCTTCAAAGCTACCCCTTCACATCCTTGAATACGCAAGATTTTTTTTTTCTCTTGCACCTTTGTGCAAAATTGAACACCAAAGTATCAAAAAAGCCCTTCTTCACAAAAATAGTGGCCCTTCCACCGGGGTGGTTGTCCCCTGGGCGTGCACCCGATCTTGGCCCTACTTGGCCCTACTTGGCCCTAGGCCCGCGCTTCCTTGGGCCCTGTCACCGAGCTTGCCTGCGCATTGCATATGCCAATGCCTACTGCTCCATGGCCCAGGGTGCCAGAGAGCGAAAAAAAAAAATGTATAAACGTCTCCTTCAACAAAACCCCACACATTTAACCCAACATGCCCGCAAAAGCAGAAGACTTTTCCCAAGAAACACAATTTGACAACCAGGACCCCAATGCGCTCATAGACTACTCGGATGCCATCTCATACTGGCTGTCTGTTCCAGCGTCAGTGAACGGAGTGCTTGGAGGATTTGGTGAACAGACCCCAGTGCCCAAAGCAGACATCATCGGGTCCGCCACGTTCCTCCGCAAACTCCAAACCCGCATGGAGTGTCCTAGCGACGCTCCTAAGCTCACCATCGACATGGGTGCGGGTATTGGGCGCATCACCCGAGACTTGTTGTGGAAAATCAGTGACCGGTGCGATTTGTTGGAACCCGTCAAGCCCTTTGTTGCACAGATGCACCACGAGCTCGCGCAAGTGGCACAGAAAGGAAAGTTGGGAGACATATATGATATTGGAATGCAAGAGTGGCAGTGTAGTGACGAAAAACGCGGCCGTTACTGGTTGGTATGGTGTCAATGGTGCGTTGGGCAGTTGCCTGATGAGGAGTTGGTGAATTTTTGGGTTAGATGCAAGGACGCGTTGATGCCTAACGGGACGTTGATTGTCAAGGAGAACATTGCGCCCGTGGACGACATTTTCGACCCCACGGACCTGAGTGTCACGAGAACCGACGCCAAGTTTAGACATCTTTTCCAATTGGCTGGCTTTAAGCTTATAGCCAGTGATGTGCAGAAGGGCATGCCCCGGGAATTGTATCCTGTGAGGATGTACTGCTTAAAGGCGATCTAGGGGCTAAGGCAAATCCGCCGAAGCATAATTGTAAGTCAAAGAAACCCATGGGCCACACTGTTAAGGAAATGTGATGTTCTCGGCTTCTGTTTTCTTGAAGGTGTTTGATCTGGAGATATACCCGATTCAAATTAGACTGGAAACCTCGGGCTATTTTGAGAAAACGAAGTATTACCATAATGTGAACCTCAATAGTGTTTCGAATTAATGTTGACGATTATAACTAGAGTATGGGAGTACCGAATCTCGGTGATATTCCCACCACCTGAAAGTACGGATAACCAAAACAGGGAATGCTCCAGTTTTTGGAAACATTTACTGGGAGCATTTACCAAGGTCCTCAGTTAAATTAGCCACTGGCTACCAAAAGGGGCCAAAAGAAGCGCCTACAAAAAGCGCCTGCGCTTAGTCCATCAACCATATATGTGTCGATGTTTGTCACCAACCCTGTCTCCATTTTTCCATGCACCCTGGGAAGTCCATATGCATCAAACATCATAAAACAATGACGGGGGTTTGCTATACTCAGCATACTTAGGCTGTGAGATGAACAAATTTCGTCCAAAGGATTAATGGCTCGAAGAATGTCCTCGCCTGAATCTTCTCCACATCAGTAAAACAAACTGGTAGTTTGACCATTGACGAGGGCATCACAGTAAAAATCCAACAACTTTCATGACAAAGTCACATCAGACATAATGCTCGAGGATGTTGACGCAGAGGGGAATATGTGATTGGGTGAAAGAGAATCAGCTATCAGCTAGTGCAACAGAGCGTCGTTGGAGAAAAGCTATGATATAAACTGTGTAAATGGAGGCTATGATACGAATACCTTTTCTTGAGCATTCTTGGGCTGTTCCAGATTGCTCAAGTATAAGGGTAGTAGATTGCCCCAGTGTTGATCTTTACAAAGAGGAGATCGAAGCAACACCTGGCAAGCACCCAAATATCAGCTTAGGTCAGCAGCCTGGACCCCGGCAAAAATACATCAAAATGTATGGCTTTTAAGTATATTTTTGGGGGCGAAGTATGTTTATTTTGCACTTTGAAATTGTACTACTTCACTTTGTTACGTTTCTCGTTGTGTCTTGCACCAACTTAAAGTTTGAGTGAAAGCCACACCTTCATCACACGAAGTCCACCATGAATGGATGTGCAATGTTAGGGCCTTCCCACTTAATGTAACTAGACTATTTCATGTTCATGCTTGCTATTACTAGGACATGATATTACTGGGGCTTTATATTACTAGGCCATTAAAAGAAAAAGACAAAGAAAAGAATAGAAAAAAAAACAGAACTAATTAAAGACAACCCAAAGCAGTGATACCATTTTGATAGGCTGTTGGATTTTAACTTTTTGGAAACACCTCCCCGAATTTGAGAAAGGTGGGAAGAAGCATTGTAGCACACAGTGAATTAAACAGCATATAATAAAGAAATACTGCGTATGTATTAGATTCCAGTTGCATATACAATGTATCCAAAGATGATTTAAGAAAAGCTCTTTTCTTGGTGGAAAGTGATACTTTCCTACGTAAGACAAGGCACATCCTGCAAAGTTGAGTAATGATCACCTCAAATGGATCAGTCCTGAAGTGGGTCACAGTACCACACCAAAGGAAAGATTCAGTGTGATAGTCTCCTGAAGGAAGAAAAGCAAGGTCTTGAAGTGGACTAGAGTCTTACAAAACGGAGAGATTAAGGATGGTACCGACCTAAATCGAGGTACAAGGTCTTATAGCCGAGGAGCAAGGTCCTGAAGTAGTTGACCAATGTCCAAAAAGAGATGCGTAAGATCCTAAACGAGACTGTAGTAGCACGCAAGGGAAATATGGGACGTTTCAGGTTCAAGGTGTGCACCCGAGTACACTGAATTTCCATGTACTGATTAGAGGTTCAATTTCCCATATTGTTTTTCTTCACTTCCCCAGTATTTTTAACACCTAAGAAGGCGTCTAAAGCAATATGTTCCATTGAATTGGGTGATCTATGAGAATTGGGTGATCTATGAGAATTGGGTGATCTATGAGAATTGGGTGATCTATGAGAATTATGTGAATATCTCGATGGCTGAAACTGTGGAAGTTCCAAAAACGCGTCTTTATTGATCCTCTCGAGTTAGCTTTGATTGATTTAGACCCTTTCTCAACATCACCAAATGTGGGAATCAAAGTCAAGCTGCCGTCGAGGAACCAATTGACGTGCTGTATGTCAGTTCTTTATCTGTCTGATTAGAGAATGTGTATTATTTACGTTCAAGTTTAATACAGTATCTCAACAAAAGTGCTTCGATACAAGAAGATCCATAAAGCTTTCATCACCAAAGTATCACCAAAGTATCAAGAATTCTTCAGCATTCTCACTGGTATCGTTGACCTTGACAGAAGGTTCTCTAGAATCTTCATCTTACTACTCGTCCACCTTTGTAGAAGCTAATCGTCAAGTCTAGCCCAATCCGACCTTGCTGAACCCAACTGGGTTTGAAGTTAGTTCCTAATCACATTTGAATTCAACCTCTGAAAAGCCGGTCTCAATGGACGAAACAAAATTGTGTCTTTATATAAATATGATCGAGAAAATTCATACAAAAAATATTACTTGTATAGATTTTGTAAACAGAACATCTAAAAGACCGCAAAACCTTGGAATTAGTGATAGTTTTGGAAGCAGCAAAGAGCTCATGCAACAATTGGTTATTTTCTGGTGGTGAATTTATTTCGCAATAGAGAATTTCAGACCCAAAAGCCAATTTTCTTGGTTTTGAACGAGGATTTATCTGACTAAATGCTCGTATCCCACCAAACGTGACGGTTTTTTTTGTTCAAGAATCTTTACCTCGTTTGCCGGGATAGTCGATTAACACTGAAATATACTTCTCCAAAACTTGTGGTAAGAGTAAGAATAGTAGTCACTCGTATTCACTGAAATACTCTGTTTCCTCTTGTCTCATAGTAACAAAATTAGTTATTTCATATCTAATCTTACTATCTTCTAATCTTACTATCTTCTAATCTTACTATCTTCCAAACTTACTATCTTCTAATCTTACTATCTTCTAAACTTACTATCTTCTAAACAAGGAACTACCTAAGTTATCAGGACAGTCAAAGGTAATTCTCCTGAAGAAGAAGTTCTCACTGAAACGTTCCATGGGGTCTCGGCATCTTCTTCAATATCTGGTCTTTTGGATGTAATCCCAGGAACTCTTCTCCAGACAGACTGATACAGAAGGATCATATTCCTATGATTGCCCTCGCACGGATAAGTTCCTGATCTATTCATTAAAGGATCAGACCTCTCTAAAGACGAATGCAGTCCCAGAATTCACATTTTATGATGCATCTGAATCTTCTGGCCTTACCACTCAACAGTTAAGTACTGGGTAGCAGTTTAAACCAAGTGAAATATTATAAAGGAAACATTTGAGCAGAAGCACCCCCGAAAGAGGAAGCTTAAGAAACCTAAATATGTTTCACATACTAAAAGATATTCCCTGAAAACAAGCAGGGGTATTTTCTGGAGCAAGGTGGTTTGCAGCGACTTCGACGCATTTGTTCAAAAGTATCACAGAAATGTGATATCTCAAAGATATAAATACTCTTACCCATCTTCTTTTTGTATACTACACAAGTAAGTTTTGGCATGGATTTTTGAGTTGAGTACTGTAATTCCCACTTCTTATATATGTTGGTAAGTTTTAAAGTTTGCAAATCCCCTTGACATTCTCTTTTCCTTGAGAGATTGGTAACAATTGTGATGAAAACTTCTCGGTCATTTCCTGCTCTGAAATTCCAGCAGACCTAGAATAACAGTCGGGGTCAGTGTTGTCTTGAGACTCGCTCTCACTGGTACTTCCGTATTAGTCAGAGTGATTTATGAATTGAAACGCTTGATTGTTCCATCTGTTATTGCTCATTAACAAGGTCCACCACATTCCTTTCCAGTCATTTTAGTCCTCCCGCTAACCGAATCTTCCGGGTACCGGGTTTAGGTTACTGTCATGTCTGCTCTTTAAAAAGTCCAAGAAGGAAACATGAACGAGACATGTAAGACACTTAATCTACGTAACTCGAATGATTTCCAATAAATTGCCAAATTCCTTCTATACTCTTATCTCTGGACACGAAATTCCTCCTGGATACACCTTTCCGAAAGCCCGACTATCTAATGTTATGCCTACGAGATTATCGTCCTAATGTCAGCCTTTTCCCCCAGGTGAGATCCTTCCACGATGCCCACAGAGTGAAGCAGGGTCACCCCAGGTCACTACGTTCCCTAGAGATGGACTAGGTTGATCAGCTAATGGCCTGAGGTGTCTAATAATAAGAGAACCAGTCATGAGGGCTCTAAAAATCATTACATTACAACATATTGAACCTTCCTCGAATGATATTCAGTAAGTGGTATTGTGTGGATTACCCTTCCACCCGAGTTGGTCGGGTTGATCAAGAAAAGTGTTCATAGTGGCGATCCTTTCAAACGTAAGTCACCTCTTCAAATATGTCTAGCCAAGGCCACAACCCCAAGTATAAAGATGTTGCTTTGAACAGACCAATATTTCTTAGATCAAGACGGAAATTGCGGAGGAGTGGTAATATTGCGCATCCATTCATACGGTGGTCCCGTCCGAGTTTGAAGTGGTTGCAATGCACTACCACAACAATAGCATGGCCCCGAAATGGACCAGATATTTGAGAACATATCCTTAAATATACTGACCCCCAAAACAATTTCAAAAACGGCCAATTTTGATCAAATTTCACCCCGGGGTCCAAACGGATGGTGTACGGGTGTGGCACTGGTGCGGTGAGCTTTTCGTTTGGGCCGCCCGCCGTCCTCTTTATAACGATAGACGTCATGATTTGGGACGGTTGCCGAGTCCTACAGAAATTGAAAATATCTCTTGTGGTTCCTTAGTATATTTATAAATACTATTTGATTTCCCGGAGACTATAGATCACTGATGCAGGATTACTCAGACACTTCGTCCACAATACCGGAGCCCTGACCAAGCTTTGCAGCCTCTATGTTGGGCCCCTCGAGATTTATCCCCTTCGATTAGTCCTCTGTAACACCCAAAGCCGGGGCTGATCATGGTGAATATTCTCATCTTGCCTCTTTCTCATTACATCTTTCATTTCATGGTATTCTTCTTCCTCATTTCTTCTTACGTACGAAGGTCCTGCAAAACGAATCTCACGGATCTTCACCACTATAGCGGGGTCGATGCTCTTCGCGACATCACATGACGATAAAATTTCACTCTCCTCTTCATAGCATAGTATTATTGTTCACCGTACGTGTCTGTGGATATCTCGCCTGGTCTCCCAAACAAGCTCTAGGGTTGGATACTGCCCTTTTTGTCGTTGAACTAAACCCACATAATGTCTTCTCCCGCAAAATTGGCGGTGGCCGTGGTTGCGTCGGCGTTGATCTCCGCCGCAGCAGTCGAGGCCTTCCATCGTTATAACGATAAGCAAACCGATAAGCAAACCAGGACCAAAGACAAACCCTCGTCGCTGACGCCAAAAACGTCACAGAAAGCCTCAAAAAAACCCCATTCGGAAGAACTCATCCGTGAGCAACTTGCCCGAAACTACGCGTTTCTCTCTGAGGAAGGTATGCGTAAAGTGCGTGGCCAAAGAGTCGTGGTTATAGGCGCTGGAGGCGTAGGCTCATGGGTGGTGACCATGTTGCTCCGGTCCGGCGTGGAGACGATTCGTATCATCGACTTTGACCAGGTGTCGCTCAGCTCGCTCAACAGACACGCGGTGGCCACGTTGAAGGACGTGGGCACGTCCAAAGTGGAGTGCTTGCGCACGCATCTCCATGAAGTAGCCCCGTGGGCGGAAATCGACGTGCGCAACCAATTATGGAACAAGGAATGTGGCGAGGAGTTGATTTTCGGAGATGATTTCAACCCATCCTTGGTGGTGGACTGTATTGATAACATCGACACCAAAGTCGACCTTCTAGCCTTCTGTCACGAGAAAAAGATCCAGGTGATTTCCTCGGGCGGTGCCTCATGCAAGTCGGACCCCACCCGAATCAACATTGCTGATGTGCTGAAGACCGAGGAAGATCCGTTGGCGCGTGCCGTGCGTATCCGGTTGACCAAACGTGGAATCATCGAAAACATTCCTGTGGTGTTCAGCGCCGAGAAACCCGACCCTCGGAAGGCCAAGCTTTTGCCTTTGGACCAGGCAGAACTCGAAAAGGGTGACGTCGACCAGCTTTCAGCGCTCCGGAACTTCCGTGTGCGTATCTTACCTGTATTGGGCACCATGCCGGGGATGTTTGGCCTCGCGTTGGCCACGCATATCCTCACCACCGTAGCAGGGTACCCCACGGAATACGTGGAGGGAAAGAACAGAATCAAGGTGTACGATGGGATTCTCCAAAGCTTGGCCGGCCAACAGGCCCGCATAGGCCACCTTGACCAGCGAACGCCCATTGCTTTGAAGGATGTGCCCTACATAGTGGAAGAGGTGTTCCGCGGGAAGTCGGTAGTCTCGAACTACTCCACTCGTTTGACGCTTTCCCGCTGGGACCCTAATCAGGAGCTTGGGTTCCAGAATATTGTGCTTATGACGAAGGACGAGCAGAAAGTGCACGAGGAGAAGGTTTTGAAGGGAGGCCAAGATTTGGCCCTCGTCTACAGCGCGGAAGTGCTTAACAGGGTGAAGCAGAGGTTCTCGGAGGAAAAGTATTACTCTTCTTTCAGATGAGATCGTTCATGGGTGTATGGATGCGGTGGAGCAGCTCTACTGGCTGAACATTTACATCAACATACGGAGATGACAGCTGCTTAAATTTCTAGATTGAATGCGTAGATTTTAATAATTTGCTTGAACGTTACTGACTTACGTGGCTTTCAGAGAAATACTCAATTATATGGGACTCTTGCAACTGCTTCTTTGGTAGTTTACGGGTAACTTGATATTCAGCACACCACTCATTACATATAAAGTACAATCAAGTCATGATGAACACCAAGAAAACTTACTTCAGAAATACTTTCCAAGAGCATGGATACTTTGATAATCTGGTGCCATGCGTGTGTCTGGTGCCATGCGTGTGTCTGGTGCCATGCGTGTGTCTGGTGCCATGCGTGTGTCTGGTGCCATGCGTGTGTCTGGTGCCATGCGTGTGTCTGGTGCCATGCGTGTGTCTGTGCAACGTTTTAGGCATTTTTTTTTATTACCTAACCAGTGTGGAAAAGCATAACGAGCCAGTTTGACGAACAGTTCTTTGACCCAATGCTTCATAATTCTTAAAGTCTAGTTGTGTAGGTTTGGCGAAGGCCATTCCGACTTGTGCACCTGTGATATTACATGCTTCGGCGACAACGACAGGCTTAATATTAATATGCGTCCAAGCAAGACAATTTGCAAGTGGATGGTAAAAGACGTACAACATCCTTTTCATGGGATTAAATTTGGGGATCATGTACATGTTCTCATCAGAGTTCATAATTCGTGTTGAATAGAGGTTTAAGGGGGGGTATAAATGGAATTTAATGTTCTCTTTATAATTTTTAAGAACCTTGTAGTGGCGATTTGTGGTTGGATGTTATTCAGTAGCGTATCACAGAACATTCCAAGCCCAAGAAAGTCATGCCCAAAGAACCCGGGTATGATCCGAGTGTCAGGAATTCTTCACCTATTCCCAACTTCCAAGTTTAACTTTTCAATTTGTTGTCTACCTCTTATTTTGAAAGATTTCAGAATCCGAAGTTTCGTCCTTTTCAAGTGAAATAGGACTCGCAGTCACTGGTGTACTTCGATGAACCATAAAGATATAAAAAAAAAAAAAAAAAAAGCACGCCAAAAGAAGAACACCATAACTGATACTTACTCTTCAGTATCACACTCTTCCAAAATATTGTCTGGAGTGGTAATCAGCGGAACAAAATATCCCTGCCTTCCTCGCCATTTAGTGGCGGAGGAATGTGAAAAGGAAATGTTTTTTCGAGATTTCCTTTCCACATGTCCAAATACCATATGATATTGCTAATTATCAAAGGCAGCACGTTCAGAGATGAAGTGTCCTATGATGAAGGGCTTCACAAAGTAGTAAGTATCGAAAGGTAAGAAAAAGAATGTACAAGCACGAAGAAGTGTTTGAAGAAACCCTAACATGGATGTTTTCAATTTCCAGAAGTCGCACTTAGGCCTGGCAGCTAGCCGTCAATCTCAAGGCGAACTTCTGCAAAACCCCCGTCTCGGCATACATGTAAAGATTATCTGGAGATAGGTAGACAATGTAAGAGAACCTGGGGCGGAAAAGGCTTACCTTTGGCAATCTAGTCAAATATTTGGAGAAACCAATTTCTGAAAATTTCGTCTGCCAACGTCGACCACGTGACTTGTTTTCAATCCAGAATTTTGTCAGGAATATTTTGAGGAACATGAAACTAAGACACTATTAGCTAGTATACGTATTATCTAGAATACGTATTAGCTGGTATACGTATCAGCTGGTATACGTATCGGCGTGTGTCGCATATAAGAATCTGTGAATAGGCCTGTAGTCCGGGATCGGGTTACGCGAGGACGCGCATTACCATCCTGCATATTACCGAAGTTCGGCGTGCACTAACCAATATTGGACAGCGGCAACATGTTTTCTTTCGTCCCACCGTTTGTCGGTTACGGCCCTACCATGAAGAAAGCACTGTTTCCCGTCCGATCAACGTTAGTTAACCTTCATAGGGCCGCACTGAGTAGTGTAGTGGGAGACCATATGCGAAATTGCGGTGCTGTAATCTTTTTTTTTCTTATTTGTCCCATCATTTGGTAGTGAATTGGGAGTTGTTCAAATTTTTCTTCTAACTTGACACGAACTGCGTAGGTATGAATGCAATTTTGATTTTGGCGCATACGCTGATTGAGAAATTTGG
>JAJMHT010000163.1:0-30783 GCA_030583145.1 Metschnikowia vanudenii
CGGCTGGTTAATATGTCTTGTGTATTTCAGTGATGATAAGTAAAGGTAGCAATCTCCAGAGGATATCGCTGCCTGTTTATATAGTTTCCATATGGTGTGTCTATAAGAGACGATTGCTAATAGAGGGATGACTAATGCGGGACGAGACCATAGACGAGTCACGTGAAGAGTTAGTCGAATGATATGAGGTCCCTAACAAAATCCGTAACGGTTCTTTTCCGAATTTTTCTCGCATCTCCAGAAATTATTTCGCTGAGTCTACCATGTCTGCTCCTGCTGAAGCTCTTTTTTCTCGAATGGGAGATATAATCTCAAAAAAAGAGAAATAAGCTTCTGCCAACAACGATAAAGATGCTAGCAATTCTCAAATACTTAGGAATCATTAAAGATGAGGAAATTCCCGAAGAGACTGTGAACACCGAGAACAATGAAAATCCGCTTAATATACTGAGCAGAGCCAAAGAAAATTTAGAACCCGAAGTTTTGCTCACAATAAATGACGTTGAAGACGACGACGAAGTCGATGAAACTTCATCAGGAGCACACCTTGGTGGGTAAGTTCATCGCGATTTTTCAGCAACTTTCAAGTGGTTTCTCGAGCGAACCAAACAGAACACTTCGGTTTTATATCTTTTGTGTTGAGTGCTTTAATTTAAAGGTGTATTTTTCGATCATACAGCTGTTGTTTTTTAAAAAAATCAAATTATACGACTTTTTATTGCGTGTACTCGTACGCGTACGCTAATACGCGTACGCGAATTCAATTTTTCTGTGTACGCGTACGTGTACTCGTACGCGACTAAAGAGCGTACAAATCGTACGAAAATCGTACGTACTGAGTAATTACGCGGGTTTGCCCATCACTGGTGTAGGAAGAACATTGAGGGCAGGCATATGAAGTCAAGGAAGTTACATCCCAGTTTATTTATCATTTAACTTCAATTAATTTCATGTAGTTTCATATAACTTCAATTAATTTCAATTAATTTCATGTAGTTTCATGTAGTTTCATGTAATTTCATGTAATTTCAGGTAATTTTTGGTAGTTTCAGGTAATTCCATGGGGTTTGAATAAAAAATAGAATTTAATCACATGTGGTAGAGTTTCTCAGTTACTTCATTCAGAAAGCTACAGTGTACTTCCTGGAAATTGAAAAAAGGAAAAAAAAAAAAAAACACTCTTCAAAATTGACCAAAGAATTGTTGGCGCCATCTCATTATCAAAAGCAACGACTACTCTACACTATTTAATTCGATGCTTGTCAAGATAAAGTAAGTTTATATCGTGTTTTTGGCAAGATTTTTTCTGACTCGAATCCGTCTCTGACACCTTCTCGTTGGTGGGGGCGGCCCTCTTCAATGACAAGACGAGAATATCCAACGCCAGCCAACGACAAAGCCATAACAAAAGAAATTATTTTCTTCAACTTTATTCTTTACCAAGTACCCAGACATCCAAATCCACAGAGCATGTTCCTATAAATGTGCTAAGATGAAGAAGTTGTGTCTAGCAATTCCTTAATTGTTTCTTTTTCGTTCCTCTCCATTCTTTTTCGTTCTTCTCCATTCTTTTGCGCTGCACCGAGCGCATGCTTGGAACTTGCAAGTTGGGGCCGCGATGAAAGGAGCAGTGCGTTCAGAAAGGCGAGACCGGGTCACGTGATACAGCCCCACTACATTGCGATACCCCGCCATTCCCCAAAACGTCGACCACAAAACCACTCAAAAAGTATCCATACAAGATAAAACAATATTTCATTTACCCAAATAGAAAATCCCGAGGTTGACATTAAAATAGAAACCTAAGTGGATAGCAACGGGACCATAGAACTGAAGGCAACCTCGCCATCCTGCAGAAAAGCGCGGCATTCTGGCACCACCATCTCCAGCGATACATTTTTTCTGTTCCCCTAGAACCTTTTGCATTTCGAAGCACCAAACGCAAAAAAAAAGGTCGATTTCCTTTGACAAATTATTCATCGGAAAACCCCCACACTAAGAAGAAGGAAAGTCCCCCCGTTTTGCCAATGGACGACACAAGCAACAAGTTTATTCCGGAGTACCGCCGGACCAATTTCAAGAACAAGGGCCGGTTCCAAAGTGATGAGTTGAGACGTAGAAGGGAGACTCATCAGGTCGATTTGCGTAAGCAAAAGCGTGAGGAGGTGTTGGCAAAGAGACGTAATTACGCAGACAATGGCCTGTTGGCCAACGAATCTGAAGATGAAGATGATCTCGACGATTTTGGGTTGTCTGCATCCCATGAGGATCTGCTGTTTCTTGGCAAGTTGCAGCAGGATTTGCCCAAAATGATGGAGATGATCCAGCTGGCGGATTTCGACAACCGGTTGAACGCCACTGTCAAGTTTAGACAGGTGTTAAGTAAAGAACATAACCCACCCATTGATTTCGTGATCCAATCGGGCGTGATTCCAACACTCGTCGGCTTTATGCAGGAGGGCCACCCAGACATGTTACAGCTTGAAGCTGCTTGGGCATTGACCAACATTGCTTCCGGAACCTCGGACCAGACCAAGGTGGTGGTGGAGTCTGGTGCCGTGCCTCACTTTGTCAAGTTGCTCTACTCTCAGTCCTTGGAGGTGAAGGAGCAAGCCATTTGGGCATTGGGAAATGTTGCTGGTGACTGTACTGCGTACAGAGACTACGTGTTGGAGAACGGTGCCATGCAGCCAGTTTTGTCGTTGTTCAACACCACCAAGCTCTCCTTGATCCGGACTGCCACCTGGACCTTGTCGAACTTGTGTAGAGGTAAAAACCCACAGCCCAACTGGAACGTCGTTCAACAGGCCATCCCAACTTTGGCCAAGTTGATCTACTCAGTGGATGCCGAGACCTTGGTGGACGCTGCATGGGCCGTTTCTTACTTGAGTGACGGTCCTTCCGAGGCCATCCAAGCCGTCATTGATGCACGCATTCCACACCGTTTGGTGGAGTTATTGGACCACGAGTCCACCTTGGTCCAGACCCCTACTTTGAGAGCCATCGGTAACATTGTCACGGGTACCGACATTCAAACTCAGGTCATGATCAATGCCGGTGTATTACTGCATTTGGGACCATTGTTGAATGCCTCGAAGGAGACCCTCAGGAAAGAGGCCTGCTGGACAATTTCCAACATCACAGCAGGTAACGCCGAACAGATACAGGCTGTCATCGACGCCAACTTGATTCCACCTATCATCCGTTTATTGGCTCTGGGCGAATACAAGACAAAGAAAGAGGCATGTTGGGCAATCTCCAACGCCAGTTCTGGTGGTTTGGCCAACCCCAACCAGATCCGTTACTTGGTGTCGCAAGGCTGTATCAAGCCTTTGTGTGACTTGTTGGGTGTTGCTGACCTGAAGATCGTTGAGGTCACTTTGGACTCCTTGGTCAATATTTTGAAGATCGGTGACTTGGACAAGGAACAAAGACAATCTGCCACCAACGAGTACGCCGTGTTCATTGAAGAGGCTGGCGGAATGGAGAAAATCTTCAACTGTCAAGCCAACAGCAACGAAAACATTTACAACAAGGCCTACCAGATCATCGAGAAGTATTTTGGTGCCGACGAGGAAGATGGTTTCAACGAGGACGGCTTGCAGCCCGAGGCTTACGGAGACTCGTATGGTTTCGGCGTTTCCAACAACCAAAGTTTCCAGTTTTAGAGTTCTTGCCAAAATCTTTGATACTGGTTTCTCTGTTCTGGTCATTGAGATGCGCATGATAAATGGTCGAGCGTACTTCTCATCTGCGTGATGCCACTTTAGCATAGCATTGACTTCGTCAGTTAGGACCCACATCTCTTTACGAAGTACCATCGTGCGTGGACCGGGATTCTGTCTGAGCTTCTTCTCAAGAGGCACAAACAGTGTATTATACTGTTTGATCTCTCTATCTCACACGTTCAAGGAACAGGTGCAATTATTGTTTGTTTTGTTTGGAGCTCAATACTCCGACAAAGCATGTTCTTTAAAGAACATCAGCCACACTTGAATTAATTTATATAGATCAATAAATGAACGAAAACAGAGACGCGTAGAGCCTTAATAGTATATATTCTAAAAAAAAAAAAAACTATTGAATTACAACAAATCTTGTGAATGTTCAAAGGCCGGATCATCGTAAAAAAGGTAGGGTTTACACATACCTATCATCCATTAAAAATGCACTCACTTCTCTGTCTATTCCTTTTTCTGTAGGAACCTATGTGGGCAGCTGATACTAAATTTCAAAAAAAGGACGAGGGGACGTGGAACATCCGAGACTTTATTTGATTAGTGGATTACCTGAAGTTCTCTATTGCTAGTTTTAAGAAATCTAAATTTTTCATCTCTGAAAAGAAAGAAAGATATAACACAGTCTCACACTTTTGAGATAAAATTGGGCAGAAAGTATTATGATGAACCAAGACCAAGCCACAGGCTTGTTCCTTTTGGTTTAAACAAGTTTGAGGAAGAAACATGGCAGAGGTATGGTACCAAGAAAAAAGACTGCAACGCTAAGAAAATTTTTAAGAGGGGAACTAGTATTAAATGTCATCGAGAAAAAGAAAAACATAGCAAGTACGCCACTTGTTAAGTATCCTGGCTTTGCTGCTCCTAAAGGCAAGAATTCAACATCTTTTGTCATTTTTAAAAAGAGAGACGGAAATCTCATTGTACTGCCCACTAAAGTTGCACGTATTGGCCAAGATGTAGACAAGCACAAACATTTTCCGCAGCCAACACAGCCTTTGGCATGAAATAATGTACGTGTCTACAACATCTTGGTACCTCAGATAGTTTCCTTCATCTCAAGAGTAATATGGAGCAGGAGAATGGCGCAATTTGCAGCAAGTATAAAAGTGCCAACCAATTCTCTCGCATTAGATTTTATCTGTGTAAAAAGCAAGATGAGGTTTGTTTTATTTACAGTCATATTATTCTCTTTGGTGATGCCTTTGATGGCAGAACCGAGCAGCAGACAAAAACCCACCAAGGCCCGTTTTCTCAAGCCATGGCTCAAAACTGTGACCCAAGATATCAATGTCCAAGATGAGGACATAGTCCACGAATGTAAACATCTAATCTATCGAGCTCGACTTGAAGTTACCAATGGTATTTTGGATAGATTCATGTACCAATTGAAGTCCTATATCCACAAGGATGTGTTTGATTGGAAAGGGTTCCAGTCCCAGGTGGAGAATCTAAGAGAGAGGCTAAACACACTTGAGCAATTGGAGCAAGAGGATCTCCCGTGTTTCGAATTGCTTAACCACCAGTTCAATTTTGCCCGAGAAATGTTTCTAGTAATGTCACATTCTGCGGTTTTGATGGACTTCTACAAGCGTTCGAACGGATTAGAACTGCTTTTGATGCATAAGGTAATCTTCATGAATGTTCGTCTTTTGAACTTACATAATCAACACGGGGTTCCCAATACTAAAGTTAAAAATTACCCCCAGATTGTGCTTCTGCTCCAAAAACAGTTGTACTCTTGGGCAAAAAAGTTTGAGAGTTTGAAAGATACCCCGGGGGTGTTTTTGTTAGCATTTTACAACCAGTTTGAAAAGGCAGAGGAAACTCTAAGGAATTTGATCAAATGCATCCCAGAGTAGGAGAGAAAACCTAAATGGAATGGGGAAGGTAGGTGATGGATTTTTTGATTACTCAACTGAATGTGGTATGGTATCTTTTTCCAATAATACTGTGGTAGTTTCAATACAAAAGATTGAAAATCAATCACAACATACATACATTACTTGGAGATTGGGTAAGTAGATGAATTATCTTAAAATGATCCCCGATAAACAGTAGGTACGATAAACAGTACGTTTTGGTAGTGATAAGGTGGTGAAAAGCAAGTTCAACTCATACTGTGTCCATCCATTATGTCGTCGTGATTGGGTACATTTTCCTCGGATCACTCGATATGATACCCATTTAAACTGCACACATCTACAGCAAGTAAGGGGAAGTGGAGTGCGATGTGTGGCTGCCGAGCCGAACAGAAGCAGAAGCCATGGTTGTCTGCAGTGCCGCATAAACAGCGATATTGAAAGGGAAAAAGTATCAAAGTTCCAGCCAGGCAGGAGGAAGAGCAAAAAACCACTAATTCTCTACCCTAGACATAAGCCAAAGAATATTGCCAAGACAGCTGCACCTCAATCACTTGCAACCCACGAAATCGCTTTTCTTGGACCGCCCACTTTGGCAGAAAAGAAGGAAACCGTTTTCTGACGAGTCACGTGCCGTGCGCATTATCGGGTGGTCCAATCTCATTCCCGGCTTTTTTCGGCATTCAAATGGGCCTAATCGGGCATCCGCGAATAAATTCCCTCAAAACATTGCAGAAAAAATTGCTGCTGGGCCCTCTGCCAAAATTCCGGTGCGAGATAAAAACTAGCCACACACTTCCATATTTCTTTGTTTACCCACACAATCAACAGAACATACTTTACCATAAACCATGAAGTTTTCTACTGCCATTGCTGTAGGTGCCGTTGTTGCGAGTGTCGCTTCTGCTGCTGAAGAGTCCAGGGAGGTTGTCACCATCACTGTGACTGGTTCTACCGACACTCACAGATACGGAAGATTCGACAAGACTAAGGCCGAATCCACCCCTAGCGAATCTGGTACTCACAAGTACGGTCGTTTTGACAAGACCAAGGCCGAAAGTACTGCCTCTGAGTCTGGTACCCATAAATACGGACGTTTTGACAAGACCAAGGCTGAGTCTACTCCTAGTGAATCCGGTACCCATAAATACGGAAGATTTGACAAGACCAAGGCCGAGTCTACTCCAAGCGAATCTGGTACCCACAAGTACGGCCGTTTCGATAAGACCAAGGCTGAGTCTACCCCCAGTGAATCTGGCACTCACAAGTATGGCCGTTTCGACAAGACCAAGGAGCCTTTGACCACCACCGTCTACGTTGCTCCAGTTGCCAGGGCCGTTGTCAACGGCACCTCTTCCAACTCCACCAAAAACTCCACCAACGCCTCTCACTCGACTTCTTCCCACAACGGAGCTGCCGTCTTGGGCTCCGCTGGTGTTACCATTGGATTCGCTGGTGCTTTGGCTGCTGGTCTCCTTTTGATCTAATTCTGAGGAACCAAAATGCCCCAAAATCGATCGTTTTCTCCTCATGTGCCAGGAAAACATTCACGGACATTCATGGATATTCGCGGACGTTCTTTTGAACCTATCTATGCTCTGAACGGCCTTCATGCTCCCCTCTTTTAATACTTTAGATTTATCTATATCGAGGTGTTCGCACCATTTATTTTTCTTTTGCTACTATTTTTTTTTATTTCGTTACATCATAATAGATAACTTGTTCTATTTAATTTCTGGTTGTTTTATTGTTTGAGAGGTAATATAGTCGTTGAATGTGTGTGTTTCTTGTGAGATTAAACTCAGAATACCATGCTCTATGTTTTGCAGCACATTATTATTTCTGTTTCGTCCTTTGTATTCCTTTACGGCAAATAAGAAAAAAATTTATCGCCTTATAATTGGGTGATAAAATTTTAGTTCAGCTGGCTTGACATTAGCTGTTACTTCATGGCTTGTGCTTCGTAGTTGTGAAATTGGCTTTCTCTTGGCCAAGTGATTCAATTTCAGTACATAGCATACTGATCATGGAGGGCACGAAAGATACTTGTGGGAAAAACTTTTAACAAGAAGATAAAATTCAGGAACAAGCTAAAGAAGAATTTGGCTTGGCCTTTTCTTGAAAAAGGATCTGGGATATTCATCAATGAAGATTCAGGAACAATTTGTTTCGAAAGTTCTCTTGTCTACCAACTCATACGTAACATCTACATCTGCCGATGCATAATACTTGTATTTCGGGGAATTCTAAGATTTCGAAAGATTAAACCGTGGCAAGTGAGAGAGCCAGAAAAGAAGTAAGGTAGGTTATCACACCACAATATTCTCTGGAAGAACTCAGATATTGTGATTGAGAGTGAAGTACTTTGAATATTAACAATCAGGTTCCCGCGAATTCCGCTAGTGGTTAGGGCCACGAAGAGACTCGTTCAATATACAAAAGTAGTGTTTTGAATTTCATCTTTTTATACGGGTTCTCATGAACTTTCAAATAATATAAAGCCTGCTTCGGCTTTGGCTTTTTGAAGATTTCACTGCACTACACTGCACTACACTACACTGCATTATGTAAAAACATGAATCTCCCTACTGTGAAGAAAGGTACTTTTTTCACTCTTCTAAAAGAGGTAATCGTACTTTCTTTATCTGAGCTTTATTAGCCTATCCAATGATTGTACAAAGTCTACAAGTCAGTCGTTTGGTCAAAGATCAGAGAGCGTCAAATTCTCCGCTAGATTGGTCATTTACTTTCTTGTGTGCCTTTGTACGACCATACGCAACTGTTGGACCTGAAAAATCTCGGTTTCCAAGTCAGCCTTGAGTTTTTCCACTTCTTCGAGTTTGGCCTGCAATTGCTTGGCTTTCACATACATCTCATGTTCATTGTTTCCCCCAGATTCAAGCTCAAAATACCTCTCAGCAGAAAGCACCGGGGTCCTCAGTGGCAGATCTTGCTTCTTGAAGTCCAAAGGTCCCTTCTTGACCATCGAGGTGAGCAACTCATATGCTACCTGTGCTCCATTTGTGGAAGTGATTTCCGCATGGTCAAAATCAGGATTTACTTCTACTATGTCGGCCCCCACAATAGATAGCAGGTCAATTCCACGGAGAATATAGATGAGCTCACGGGGAAGCCATCCACCTGGCTCCTGGGTGCCTGTACCCGAGCCAAAACCGGGGTCCAACACATCGATGTCCACGCTTATATAAGTAGGCGTATCATGAGGAACTGTGTCGAGAATCTTCTTGATGACGCTTTGCACACCATCAATCCAAACATCGTCTGCACTTATACGTGTCCAATGCTGCTCGTCATCATCCTGAAGATCCTCTGGCCCAGATAGCTTGGTGCGAATTCCTCCGTGCACATTATGTGTAGTTAGAAGACCTTCCTCGTAAGCTTTCCATAACATGGAGCCATGGTTGATCTGGCTCTGAGGAGTCAGCCAGAATGACGGGTACTTATCTGGTTTCCACGTATCCAAATGCGCATCGAAGTGGATTACGTTGACTGGGCCATATACCTTGTGGAGGCCTCTAAGATGGGGCAATATCACCGAATGATCACCTCCAAGGGCAACATATCTGGGAGATATTTTGCTGTTTTCAATACTAGAATGTTCAAGAAGCAACTCCTCAAAAGCCATTGTCATTTGTTTGAAAGCCAAGCCATTGTCCATGGGAGTCACTGGGATATCTCCACAATCAAGGATCTTGGCCCACGAGGTGTACGGATTGAAATTTGCCCTCGGATTATATCCTCTAAGGGTGGTCTGTCTCTGAGAAGCTGCCCGAATGGCCCGTGGACCGAACCTGGCACCTGAACGGTATGAAGTGGCGGTGTCGAAGGGAACTCCAATAACTGCGATATCGTATTGCAAATTTCTATCCACAAGGCAAGATTTATGTGGCAAATGTGCAAAAGTGTTTATACCTTGGAATGGCCAAGCTTCACCCCAGATTTCCGAAAGCAGAGGAGTCTCTTTTTCCATTTTAACAACATGTTCCCCTTTGACCTCGTAGTGGGCATCAACCCCACAAATTGGTATTGCTAGGAAAACCCAGTGAAGGAGTTTCATTGATAAGGGCTGCGATGAATTTGGAGACTGTGGTACTTTGATATCTACCGAGGCTTGACTAGAGAAACCGAGAAAGACAATCCCGAAATATAAGAAAAGTATGATTTCCAAAAACTCATGGTTTGGTCTTGGATTTCATCGGTTTAAATGGATGTTGGATGTCTCAGCAACGGAATATTTGCGCTTGAGTTGCGCCCCAAGATACGAGCGGCGGAATTACTATTTGCGCTTCACGAAAGTGCAGGAAATAAACCGCTAGTTTGGCCCCACCATTATAATCTAGTCAGTCGTTGATGGAATCGATTAATCATAGCTGTTTATTCGCAGTAGTTATTGCTTGCCAAGAAAATGGATTCAGGCACGTTTTAGCTGGGTTGGGCAGCTCTCCCGGGAAAACCGGAAATCATTAAAAAACATGGAAACTAAGCTCGGTAGGGTTGAAGTATTTCACAGTGATTTCACCACAGCCCTTTGGTGAGGAAGCAACCTCACACTTCTGCTCTACATCTAAACGCTTACGATAGTCTTTCACCTAGTCGGCACACTCTGTTGGTTTTGGATTAGCATGGTTATACCAACGAGACTTCTTAAGGGTCGAAATGTGGCCGATTGTTAGTCTTCCTTACGTAATTCGACATCGGTGCATTGGTATCTATATGGACCTGTTTGGATCTTTTCCAAGTAAACAAAGAGGATCTAGGAAATAAAAGCCTTGGACTAGCTCAGAATATGGAAGGAAACGATAGACACAGGAGTTGATGTAAGAGGTCCATAGAGCATTGAACCGATAAAATACTAAACACCACTTGGCAGATAGAGCATAAGTTGTTGGCTAAAACATGGTGCAGACACCCCTTGAACGGCTTTTCCTTCCAAAGCTCGAACGCTCGTTCCACCTAATGATGGAAAAGCTATTTGGTTTTGAAAATTTTTCTCTACATATACGTTTCAATCTACAACTTCTTTACAATTTACAATTTACAGTCTACAACCTTCTTTCCAAATCCGAACTCTCGTCAACATACAATTTGCAGATTTATTCTTATATTTCTGATAACACTCCAGCTATGAGCTACCACAATCAACGCCTAGCGGATATACCTAGTAATACACCCTTTAACAACCTCTTCTTCACTCATAGCTATTCGTGATGAATCCGTGCAAGATAATGTCCACAGTGGAGGCCCCTATCTGAACCACTTATTTTTCGCGAGTCGTAGTGAGTAATCATGCGCCAAAAGGCAATCCTAGGGAGACCAACATATCCGTCATGCGTTTAAATCTCTCGGTCTGATAATAACCAATCAAAATCATCATATCGTTTATAGTAAGATCGTTGGGAATGGCAGTGGGGAAATTCAATGGGGAGTATTTTCCGTATTGATCCATCTTCTTTCTTTCCCAAACAGCCATGATTCTATAGTTCACTGGATTGTTGTAAAAGTCGTGAAACGCCTTCTTTTCTTCCTCAGTCCAACCCAAGTATCTAATCGACTGAGCAAAATAGAAACAGGCCATAGTGGTTTCCATGTCGCCCCTTATAGTGGAAGACATGGCTTGTTCACCAACCCAATTCAATACGTCTACTAAATTACTTGGATGAGTGGATTGAACCTTGGATATCAAAGCCTTCTCGATTGATTCCTCGTTATCTTCCGAAGAAATACTTGAACCCGCTGGCTTCTCCATTTTATTTGCCTCTCTGATATTTCCCACTCCTCCCATCAAAGCACCGAGTCTGACCGATTCCTTTGTTGCTCGTTCCCAATATTTTGTATTGAGATAACCAGACATATACTTCTCAAATGGTTCAGCTAGCAGCAGATCCAACAAAGCATCGGTCATAATCATCGCAAAGTATGCTTCTGGGATAGGTGGTAAAAGAGCCAAGCCTTTCTTGAACAAGTTTTCCCATTGTGTTTGGTATTGTTGAAACAAGCGAGCCTGAGCAGGGGTATCTTCTTCTTTGTTGGCGGTCAATTGCTTGTCTTGGTAGAGTTTCCCGAATTGATGGTACATCTGAACAATGTCTGATGAAATCATTTGTGACCCGTCATCAGAATTGGAGGTTTTGAACCACTTGAGTACCTTGTCGTAGTCAAGGGTAATTGTCGAGATAGAGCTATTCATTGTGATAGAAAAACGACTAGTGGGGGGTGGGGTTCTGAGAAGGAGGAGCCCCGTATGGTCGTGTAAGTGAGTATAGACCCAACGAGGTTCACTTGAGCGTGTTGGTCACGTGCACGTGACTGCCAATACGCGACAAGCGACAATTGGCGGTTTCTGCATTCACCAATGGCCAGACTCGCGCATGAATTGAACAGTTATTCTGTTTCTAGTCTGCTCCTTGGTAATAGCTCCTCTTGATTTACCTTTTCCGCATGTCTATTAAAGCCGGGCCAGAGTTTGTTTTTGTAGGTAATATGCCATTAATATGCGGATTCAGATATACATGTTTTGAGTGAGGTAGAATGGCATCAAGACAGATGAGTGTTTCAACAACTGATAGTGATAGTCAGGTGGGCACTGGAGTCTACTCATGCGCGTAAATATATCCGTGTTCAAGAGAAAGGGTTATATGGTGGTGCCGTACTCTTTCAGATAGAAGAGTTCCCTGCAGCTGCAAATGTAATATGTCATGATTCCAAGGTAAAGATAAGCCTTTCAATTCATGAATTTGACAAGAATCAACACCTAAATAATTTTGTTACAAGTTGAATTACTTGAGCTCCAAGTTGCGTTTAAGGCATATGAATCATTTTATTTTGCTGGAAATATTCCGCAGCCCGTTGTTAATCCAAATCCATATTCGGATCTAAAAAGGCAACCCTAAAAAGGCAACCCTAAAAAGGCAACCCTAAAAAGGCAACCCTAAAAAGGCAACCCTAAAGAAGCTATCCTGTCATTAATTCTTGTAAACATGTGGGTGCCATGATAACCGACCAAGCTTTTCATATCCTCTTCATTTAGATGATTAGGGCAAGCAGTAGGGAAAGTTAGTGGATTATAATCAGGTTCATCGTTTTCCCTTATATCCCAATCAGTCATGATTCTTGAATTTACTGGATCCTTAAAGAATGCATCAATGGCCCTTTTCTCTTCATCGCCCCAAGTCAAGTAACGGATCGAATGCGCAAAGTACAAGCACACCAAAGCAGCTCTAAATTGATACTCCCTATAATAACCGTTCATTTGTTTAGTAGCCCAAGAGGAAACTTCAGCTAAAGAGCTTGGGTTGGTTTGTTTAATCCTTTCAATCAAGATCAGCTCGATTCTAAGATCAGTAGCCTCTTGTTCCCTCTTTTTAGCCACCATAGCATGAAGTTGGTCCAGGATTGCTTTTGTTTGATTTCCAAATGCCCCATGTAATGCACCGAGCCTGGCAGCTTCCTGTTTTGCTCGTGAGAAGTATTTGGATTCAATATATGGGAAGCTGTAATGGTGAAATTGTCTAGAGAACAGTCTATCCAATATGAAAGAATTATAGATCTTCACATAGTAGTCTTCTGGGATAGGTGGTAAAGCTCTTACGCCTTGTCTGAACATGTCCTCCCATTTAGCTTGATATTTCTTTAACTCACGGATTTGAGCAGGACTGTCTTTTGGCTTGTCGTGGCTCAAGTTGGCATCTTCATAAATTTTGGTGAATTCCCCGGTCATCAGAACTGTCTTCGATGAAGGAGCTTGTGTCCCGGCATCATGGAAATAGCTTCTGAACCAGCCAAGCACCTGGTCGTAGTCAAGCGAGAGAGTAGACATTACGGTAAAAGATAATACTAAATCGGCGTCTAGTGATACTTGTGAGGGGGAATCATCCCGAGGAGTTATTTGGTTGAGAAACGACCGGGCCCGATGCCGTGGTGCGGAATGTGTGCACGATTTGACGTGATTGTTTTGTCATCTTTCTTTATTAATTCAAAAAATAATTCAAAAAATAATTCAAAAAATAATTCAAAAAATAATTCAAAAAATAGATAAATAAATAATTCAAAAAATAGATAAATAAATAAAGCAAATCCTTTGATGTCTAGCTTCTCGCAGAATTTTGTTTTTCAATTTTCACGACAATCAAGTGTTTTTACTTGTGCTTTAATGGAGCATCACCATGCCGTGTCGTTGATCTAGTCTGAGGGCCACCACTATATTCATGCAACAGATAAGTTTTCATGCGACTGGAGCCGGCATGGACCCGGAATACGGAATTGGTGGGTGCAGACGATTTCAAAATTCGAAACGGTGGAAAAACTCCTGGTCTCAAAAAGCTCTGCCATCTTTATTTAGGCTTAGATATTCAAAGTGGTCTGCACTCATCGGTAGAGGATGCACAGGCTACAATGGCAGTCTTCCGGCTTTACCAGATAGCGATGGAAGCTCATTTTGGACGGTAGATTACAGGAACTCATGGCCAAATCCAGTGGCGTTTTGGAATGCCCACACGCGAGATTCTTGTCCAATTTCCAACCTTTTTCTCTTGGGGTTGGCAGTATGTCCTTTCTCCATTCATAACTTTTATTTTGATCTAGTAAACTCCCAGCAACCTTTTCATACATAAGAACAACACTGAGTAATAAGAAGGTGGCAAGTTGTGAATTGCAATTGTACTACATTGATTTTCGCTAATATTTTGTTGTTACAATAGTCTTGAGCAAGGAGAAGGTAGATTCGAAACAAGTGCTTTTAGTTAATGAAAGTAGTATCTTAGCTTCAGGATTTGCACCATAGATTACAGAATTTTGAAAATAAATTGAAAATTAGTGACGGTCATTGTTTCCCGACGATATATTGTGCTCCAATCAGATGCAACCGTATTGGGAAAGCGTACGAAAAACAAATTAATTAACGGCAGGGAGTGCCAGGGACCTAAAACAGAAAAGTACCCTAAGCTGCGCCTTGAGCCCTGGCCCCTGTCGGGCTTCAAAAATAAGGGTTAGTGCCCGGGTTTCTCAAAGCGTGATGTAGGTATTCCCTGTAGATTCAGGGTTTCTTCCTTTTTCGAACCCAAAAACCCGTCAATACAGTCGCCTGAGATGTCACTCCAACAATTTCGTGCTCTTTAGGGAGAAGTGCTCATTGTGAGAGTTGACATCTGTATGAATTTAACGAGAACTACTATACTAATAATCAAGGCAAAGGCTATATTTAGAGTCGGACTGGCCTATTTTGAGATCGATTCAACACTATTCAAAGAATTGTTGATACTATTTATCTACCTAGGGTTCGAAAAGAACCCCGTGCTTATATTTTAATCCAAGGAAAACTCATGGTTCAGGCTGTAAGTTTTAGCCAATTTCATAACCAAAAGGTATTCCACTCGATTAAGCTCCTCAAATAAAAGCTGTAATTGGTTAATACAATTACTAAGAAAGAGTTGAAAAGTGCTCCAAATTGAACTCCCTTCGGTAATAGTGAACCGTCTGTCCCCTGACAACTTCAAATGGCTTCTCTTTTATCATATTGCAAGCAATCTAAGATCTCAGCATACTCTTTGAAAGTCTCTGTCATATAATGACCAACAAATCCTATCATGGAATCTTCAGTGTGCCTATTGGGATAACCAGAAGAAAAAGAGAGTGGGTTCCCAATTTTTTGAATTTGTTTGTTTCCCAGATTCTTATGATATTCCAATTCACCGGGTCATTATAAAACGCATCGTAATATGTCCTTTCTTTAGAGCTCCACGTTGAGTATAAAAGCCACACGAAAAGATTTAAACAACTTTTCACAGTTTTGATATCTCCCAGTTCATATGTTTCCCATCAATCATCAATTCAAACATCGAAGATGGATGCCTTGTTTCAATTATCCGCTGAAAGCACAAGTGATCCGAGGATGTATCATCAGAATCTGTGTATAATTTTGAATCGCTCATCTCCAAAAGCTCATCCCACATTTTGCCAGTGTTTTCGTCGCGGAAAGACTCAAACCTAAGTAGGTTTGCTTTCTCGGCCATGTGTTTTTTCTCGGCCAAAGCTCTGAATTAGAAATTCATATACGCTTCTGTGTATTTGTCAAATTGTGCAACAATTTGTCTATCCAACAAAACAGAAAGCAGAATCTTGGTGAGATAGGCTTCGGGGATAGGTGGTAAACATTTGACACCTTGGAGAAACAACTTTTCCCGGTCAATTTTATACCTGCAACTGACGAATCTGTTCATTGGTGTCCTTCTGTTTTTCGGGGTTCAAACATGGATCGTCGTAAATCTTTTTAAACTTGCGTCGCATTGCTATAGTATACGATGACGAGGTTTCTGCTTGGTAAAGATGAGCGTGGGTGTTAAACCAGCGGACGACTAGCACATAGTCGAGGCCAGGATTTGTGTCATTAGAAGCCACGAGAAAAAGGTGTCGATGCGCAGAATACCGGCGAGGTCTAGTGGAATTCGGGTTTTCTTCACTTAGCACAATGAAAAAGAGTCCCCAGCTGAGTATTGGGTGGGAGTTTAAACAAAGTGTGAACCAAGTACATAATCCTCGGGTGGTGATTGTTTGAAGAGCTATCACAATACCAGGAATGCAATGTTTCTTCCCTGTGCACAATTCATATTCAGGCAAAGAACACGTTGTGCTCTTTAAGGCTTTATTCAGGAAAAGAATTATTTTAGTGGATTCAACATAAATTGAGCATCTTCGTAGAGTAAAATTTGAGCAATCTCAATTTCGATAGACACAGAAGACGTCTCAGAATGTGGTGATATTAACCTTTCTTAACAATGTGTCCAAGATGTGGCCTGTTTAGATTGGCCAATAAATATGCTCACCCGTGGCCGCCACTAATTGGTTAGCAATGGGTAAGCTATTGTCCTATCTTATTTCTTTGTATACCCGCTAGCATTTAGCCAGTTTTATTGTTGGAGAGTGCGGCTTCAGGGATTATATCCTAATCGTCATTTCTCCTTTCTGGGTAAAGGGCCAAGCAACCCTCCTTCATGTGATATTTTCTTTTGTTGAGTAGAACCTCATGACTAGTGAGCAGGAACTGAATTCCAAAGTGGAGAAATTTACCACCTATAGTCCCCGATGAAACAGCAACCCACCATGTGAGTGTAGGTAATATCTCACACGAGGCAAGGGAAGATAAGCTAATCTGAAACACAAGTAGCTTTAAGAGGAACCAGACTAGGGAGAACGAACTAAGGCATCGTATTCATTTTTCAATCCGATTGGAGTAAAGTGTTCCATATGAAACATTTGATCCAGAAAGAAGGCCCCATATTTCATTTTTTCCCAAATACCGGAGCGTCCAGAATCTGATATTAATCGATCTTGCGAATATTAGTTGAACATGATTCACAGGAAACCATGGATTGATATCGAACTTATGCGCCAGCCACAAGAATATGATTTTTTGATGGGGGTTTTCTAAGTTTTGAGAAACAGTATCATCTTTCAAATTCATGAATCTCATGAGGTCTCCGGAGAAGCTTTTGGGTTTTTGCACGCGCTAATTTTGTGCAAAAAAACACTTTACAACATGTGTGAATAGCGAGTTTATTCAAGACCATTGGAACCCTCGGCAAGAATGGTTTTTGAATTGGACCCTTAGGTAGTCCACATGTACATTCATGCGAGCAGGTTCTCCGCACTCAGTACTTATTAGTTTGTGTGTTTCATCAAATCCCGCATTTTTTCAAAGGATTGCCAGATGGTTTCGCCAGAGGCAATGGAATCTTTGAAAGCACTCATAATATAGAAGTCCATCGGATACCTCTTGCTGTCGTAATATCCAATAAATGACTCCATGGTTTCAATCGAGATATCGTTGGGGAGAGCAGTCGAGAATGATAGCGTTTGTTGATCCATCTTGCCGTTTGCTGAATCGTGTTTCCATCTATCCATGACGGCTCTATTTTTAGGATCATTGAAGAAGTTCGTGAAGGCCCTTTTTTGAGGCCGGTCCCATGAGACTACGAGACCAGCAGCTCTCAAGTTGTTGCATATTATGAACATAGTAAGGTCTCCATAATTCAACGCTTGGGTTCCTTGATACCTAATATGTTCGAGAAATTCGTCGTACGTTTTTGGCTTTTTGAGTTTGACAATACTCCTCAAGAATTCCGTATCAGTAACGTGGTCACCTTCTCTCAATTGCCCCCCAAAATTTATCGCAATGATGTTATTTGTAGCGTTCTCATAAGTTGAACCTGCTTCCTTTAAGTTTTTCTCCATCACCAATTGGCGATAGGCTTCCCAAGTTCTTGTGAGATATCGTTCCGTAGAGCACATCGACAGGTACTCACCCAAGCACATCAGTAACTCTTGATCTTCATAAAAGCCATGGATCGAGAGTTTCACGAAGTACGCTTCTGGTATAGGTGGCATGCACTTTTCGTTCTCAAGAAATAAAAGTTCCCAATTCGCTTGGTAATTCTTGATGGGTGTGTTTGGTTCAAAAAAGTTTTCAGACAACTTTTTGTTGGCATAAATCTTTTTGAATCTTTTGGTCAAAGCTTTACCTGCGGGGGAGCGATGTATTGGCCTTTTGGTCAGGAACTGCTCTTTGACCCATGAAAGAACCTGCTCAAAATACGGCGTAGCGGGCAAGTCTGTTAGAGTATCAGTATCCGGTTCCTTTTGATGATCCCCTTCCTTTGGATGATCCCCTTCCTTTGGATGATGAACAGGCCCTTCCTTTGGATGACGAACAGCCTCTTCTTTCGTATCACCGTCATTCATGTTATGCCTAGTGCTTGTCTGGTGGTTGAAATCCTATTTTTTTTCGACATGGGAGAGGTGTTCATGGTCACGTGACGTGCTTCTTACCCACGAACAGTGTTCTAATAGGGATACATCTCTTCACTTTCGTTTGGAAGTTGAAGAACAAAAAAGCCGTCTATCTGAGTTTTGTTGTATGGTGGACTCGAGCTAGCATATTTAGGAGCTTTCTGAGTCTGGTGAAGGCCTGCGAATATGCCTTCGTACACAGAAAACAAGAATCCTCAAACATTTGGAGTCTACATCTTAAATCTTACGCATTGGTTTCTAAATATTCCAATACGTCACGAGGGTGACTTTCTGTGCTTAGTCATCATAGTAGGAAGACTTAGTTCGGGAACTTAGTGGGTATACTTCTTGTTTTTGCTAATGCTTCCAGGGTTTCCCTGAAAACTGCCAAGTTTATCAGCCACCCGTCTATAACGATATGGACAGCCACCAATGAATATTCTTAATTTAAATCGAACATCTTGCAGTTTCTTGCAGTCTGTAATGAACTATGGAAAGATGTTGCATGTTAAGAAAATCACTCAGAAAGACGTCCAGAGTATAAGAAATTATGCCTGCGGTCTAGTTAAGTTATGAGGTATTCACCAGTTTTACATGCCACTGATGGAAAGCAAAACGTCATGGTAAAATGACCCGCACCCAAATAAAAACAGACGATTTGATAATGTATTGTTTGGATGGATATGACAGTCCTTTCAAAACAATGCAATATTATACAGTGGAGCCAACCATTTGCAATGAAAGTAAGCCACGGTGGATAAGTCCATAAGACATGTGCGGTAGATAAATATAGTCAGATCATGGGCAACACACTTTTTCCATTAGGAGAAACCACCGGAGTAGACCACTACACACACATTTCAAGTATTCTGGTAATCGCACTATGAATGTGGAATAACCCTGGTTTAAGAATTCATCCAATGATGTACTTTTGGAGTTTTAAAGAAGCCCGTTTAAGGTTTTCTCATAAGACTCAGCTTGGCTTGGATATCCTCCAAAGCTGCAACAACCGTCGTTCCGTTTTTATAGGAATACTTGAAAGCAGATAGAATGTAAACGTTCAGCGCAAACCTGTCACTCAGGTAGTAGCCAACAAAGGTTTCCATGACATCCTGAGAGATATTGTTTGGGAGAGCAGTAGGGAAAGATAAATTCTTGGGAGCCGCACCGGCGTTGCCAGACTCCTTTCTCCAGTTCTCAATGATCCTTTTGTTCATTGGACTGTTGTAAAAGGCATCGAAAGCCATTTTTTGCTCGTTGGTCCACGACACAAAAAGTGCGGCATTGCTTAGGTTTTTGCATCCAATGAACATCTTGAGGTTTCTATGGTCAAATGCCATGGTTGCTAGGTGTCTGAGGATATCGAGCAATTGTTCAAAAGTCTGTGGTTTCTTGATTTCACTTACGCACATCAAGAAGGTCACGTCATTCTCAGGACCATCATCTTCCTGGAAACGTTGCGCATAAAGCGCTTCGACGATTTCATCAGTTACGGAATCGGTGCTCTTGCCGTTGGTGCCTGGTTCCAGATGAAGCGCCCCCTCGTCGACGACTTGTTTACAGGATTCGGCCGTAGCTCTTCGGATGTAGATCGATCCGATATACGGCTTGGTGAATTTGTCCAAACAATACTGTAACTCTTCATCTCTGAAAGCAGAGTTAATAAGCTTCACCACATAAGCTTCTGGCACTGGAGGTAAGCTGGTTTCGTTCTGAAGAAGAAGCTTCTCCCAATCAGCTTGATACTTCTGGATTTGAATGTGCTTGATGCGCATATTCTCAGATAACCTACCTGCGTAAATTTTCTTGAACTGTTGGGCCAATGCTTTCGACGCTGGCGAAGGCTTGTATGGCCTCTCACCAAGATACTGTTGTTTGAAATATTTTACCACCTGTTCAAGGTATGGTGTAGGTGGGGCGACTCCGTGAGTAGCAGACATTTTTTCTAATTTATTTTTTTCAAGAGGGCGTTATTATGTGCGGGGATTGTTTGAGGAGGGTTTCCTTTTTCAGTTCTTAATGAAAGCGGTAGTGCCCATGATCTCCAAATTTATAGCCCTCACATTTCTCGTTTCTGCCCAACTGTTTTCCTATGTAGGATGTAAGGTGTAGGGGAGAGCCAGTGTGTTGGCCAATCACGGTAGATGTCATCACGTGACCTCGTGCTTTCGGGATACAGAGAATTCATGGACTAAGAGTTCCGGGATTGTGGGTGATGATTTAGTGTTGGTAGATTTCCTGAAACTTTTGCTTTGCAAAGTTATCCCCGCTTCCCCCAATTCATACATTGTTGTTTGACTATATTTTTCCCGAGAAGAATATTTGCTTGTTCAAGTGCAACGCGCGACACGACACGACACGACACGTCGTTTGGAGGTTGATTAATGACATTTAGGGCAATGAGCTCAACGTTCACGCCATCAATATGATTGGTTATGCCAGTAATTTCTTAGAGGTGGGTTGTCACATTTTGGGTGACTACCGCACATGATTTAAAATTTTGTAGAGCAAATTTTGTAGAGTAAATTTTGTAGTGTACGTGGGCCAAAAAGGCCTTCCATGTCGATCTGGTTGCAATTGTCTGACATTATTCGACCAATGCAACTAGAAGAATATGCCCATTGTCTCGGCCACTTCCATTGTCTCGGCCACTTCCATTGCCTGTTGGCCGCTTCCATTGCCTGTTGGCCGCTTCTATTGTTTGCGGGTGAGTCATTATTTTTTGAAAGAAACAATTCATATTGCAGCAACTAAAACTCTACTTATAGACAATGGTGCTGCATGGTAACCGGTCGTTTCGTTTCCATTCTGGGTAAAGTGATATGCGAGTACTCTAATACATTGGTAATTTTATATTGGCAAAATATTCTTCATGAACCCCGAGCTGCGGAAATTGTAGTTTACTTTTGTAGATTATTTTTCCTTTTCGAAAAATCTTGTCATTGGTAAGGCTCTTTAGAACTTGACCAATCTAACGTTTTTGACTATGTTGCAACTTATTAAGCCTCCAAGTCCTTTATCAACAAAGAGCAGATAACTGAGATCAGATAAACATTTTTCTTTTATTAAAAGAACAAATATACTGTGTTGCAGTTGAATCATCAACGCACCCAGACAGCTTCAGCACGCCACTAGAGTAAAACAGTCGAAAGTATTAATCGACACTTCCAGAGACTAGTACATATTTCAAGTGAAAACCATCTCCCTCACACCAATTTGATGCAGTCAGCGAGACTACCGTTACCCTCGAAATGCAATTTGAAGGCTCCTAAAAAAAAAGCATTCAATTCAAACTTCTTAGTCATGTAAAAGTCAACAAGTATTTCAAGTGTGTCTTGGGTCATCGCATTCGGGCAAGCTTTCGGGAAAGAAAGCCGCTTCGACCCACTAGGGATCTCCGGCTTTTTAGATTTCCATTGTTTAATGATTACGGCATTGACCGGATCATTGAAGAAGGTGTCAAATGCTTCTTTTTGAGACAGCGTCCACAAGACATACGTGCTCGCAACAAGTAACCTCTGACAGGCTAGATAAAGGTCAGAAGATTCTCTGAAGTCTTCACATTTAATCTTTTGACATTTAAGATAATGGAGAAACAACTCAAACGTATCTGGACACTTCGACTCAAGTATATCTTGCGCGATAACTATGTCAAAATAGGGATCATTAAGTGGTTCCGTGGTGGGTAGCTGATTTTCTGCTTTGATTCTTGAAGAATTCAACATTTGGAAGGATTCCATGTACCTTGAATTATCAGCAAAAAAAGATATTTTGATTTGTCTTTCTGCTTCCAGAGCTGCCCTTATGATATACTTTGTTCCCAAAAGTGGGTAAGCGTATTTCTCAATTTGTGTCTTCAAACAATGGTGTTGGAATTCATAAACACACACCATCAATCTGGAAACATATGCTTCTGGAATAGCCGGCATTATTGTTGAATCCCGAAGGAGGAGTTTCTCCCAAAGTGTTTGATATTGCTTCAAAGCGTCATTTCTGTGACCTTGTTCGTCTTCATGAGTGGAGTAAGTCAAACTGGGATCCTCATAAAGCTCGCCAAACTTCTCCATCAAACGGAAAGGTTCCGAAGAAGAGTCGAACTTTAGGTTGCTGTTACGTCTCTGAGAACTGTTTTTGATTTCATTTCCCAGAAACCACTTGAGAACTTCAATGAAATAAGGTGTTTTACTCTTGATTATGTCTTGCTCAATTTTTTGAGCCATGGCGAACAACTTGGGAAGAAGCTAAACTGAGTAAAAGGAAAAAGAAAAAAAGAAAAAAAAAAGCTCAGAAAAAGCCCATCAGCAGTAGTGCTGTTGTATTTATAAAAGAAAGGAATCCAAAGCGTCTTGAATCCATGTTTTTCTGTGCTAACGGCGTACAATAGAAATATGAGCCGATAAAGCAGTATCCTATTGTCCTCGGTGAACTTGAAATGATGGTAGGGAGGCAAATCCCTTGGAACTGAAACTTCCCAGGATTCGGACAATGTAGGGGAGAAACGCATTTAATAATTTACATAGTGCATGCTTAATGCAATAAAACATTGTTTTTGTCAGAGACGTGACCCACTAGGGTTGGCCGTTACGTCGTTTCTGCTCACATGTGGCCACTACAACTTGGCCTACAATGGGTGAGCTATTATCCTCTCTTGTTTCGTGATCTACTCCGCACTTAGCCGCTCCTGCTGGCCGCAAGTGCGGAATCAGGGATTGTATAATAACCGGCCTTTCCCCCTTCTGGGTAGTGAGCCAAGCAAGTATCAAGTACAATAATACACATATTGCTGAATTACCTATGGTTGAACTACCCTTCACCGGACCTGGAGCTGACAGGTTTACAGCATATCGTTATTGAATGCTCATTAAATTCTCCCCAAATTTACTCCACATTTTCTTGGCAAGCAAAAAAACAAGGAATCAGGTATGTTTAGCAAGCGTGCCGAATCTAATCTACACAGGTGATATCGACGTTCCCCACCTGGAATTCTTACTTGGAACAAAGCCAATTTCTTTGTTCCATTAATCAGACTTTTTTGTAGAACATTATGCTCAACGTAGAAAGCAGCAAGAATCAACGTTTCTGATAGTGTCGAATCCCAGTGGATTTAATCCTATTATATAATTAATAATACTAATCTTCGATCAACAAAACACAAATGTGATGTATTCTGCGGAATAAGTTTTGCGCTGCCACTTTTAAAATTCAGGGCAACAAATGCCAGCCAACGACAGCCCCTTCAAATATGCTTGAAGTTTCAAAAAAGACGCGTTCTCTTTTTGGTGTGGCTAAAACAAAATATAGAAACAGGATAGCTGTTAGACAGATCTCTTTTAACAAGAGAATGTTTCTAAAATTACGATTGTGCTGTTCTTTTGAGGCGAAGGCTTGCAGAATAAGAAAAGTTTCTCTGGAGTGCATCTGATTTCTGTTATGGGGTTCTGTAGTTTCTTACACCGATATTTATTAGTAATAGTTGGTGAGAATGTTTCGAGACTTTTTGTTAAAGAATGGTCTCATGTGTCTTTTATCGACTTCAAGTACACAGAGAGACGTTGGTGAAATTGTTCAGTTGTATTTCTCATTGAAGTCTTGATACCTAATTGGATATACAATCATTACGCAAGTTTTCACAGGGCCCCTAACCGTTTCTTCATTAACAATTCGAATTGAAAGCCCCCTCCATCTCAAGAAACAGGGGAAGCATGTTTAAAAACACACGATTATTGCGGAATCGTTTGGTATCATAATAACCAAAATATCCAAGCAATTTCTTACTTCTCAAGATCATTGGGGTTACCGCCTGGAATGGCAAATTCCTTGAACTTTTCACCCGCTAATAAGGGATTCTGTTTCCACATAGCGATTACCTTCTCATTGGCGGGGGTTTTGAAGAATTCATCAAAAACCCTTCTTTCCGGAGTATCAAACACTAAGAATCGAACCACAAGGTATAAACTGTAGCATTACACCCGTTTTGGATCGGTTTCAAGTAACCTGTAGTTATAATATTCAAGCATATCTATCAATTCGCCAATGGTCGTTGGTTTGTTTTCTTTGTGTAGGGATATTAACACATTACAGTCAGCACTATATGGAGTGGGTTTGTCGGCCTGGTCAAACTTGAAACTCTTCCCTTCTTCGCTATTCTCATCTACACCCCCCTTTTGGAGTTTTGCCCGGACCTTTTTCGTGGTAATGGTGAAGTACTTGGTTCCAACGAACGCAGAACAATAGTATTCTAACTGCTACTCCACAAGCTTATCGGATCTGGAGATAATTAAGAACCTAAAAAGATAGTCTTCGGGAAATGGTGGGGTACAGGATCCGTGCATTGGTGGGGTACATGAACCGTCTCGAGAGAAGAAAAAGGTCCACATATTTTTGTCTTCGGTCAATCATTCCTGCTCAGAACCACCTTTACTTGAATTGTCACCATAATAAAATTTCAAGAAATCCCCATACATGGTTGTATTGTGCATGGAGTTATCAATTGGTCGATGCTGGAAGTTTAAGCGTTTGAACCAATCCAAAAAACCTTCATATTCAAGGGGTGTTTGGTAGTATCTAGACGACATTATTTGGTAGATTAACAATATATTTGAGTCGTTATTCAACAGTTGCAGCCCTTTGAAATGTTTTATTCAACGTGGGGAATGAGGACTGGATGTCGGATTTCCATAGTGGCCGTTTTAGTTGTCACCTAAAACGGTAATGTGAGAAAACGTGACGCGTCTTATGTTTCAGCAGAGAGCGTATTGCAAACCTTGCCTGGGCATACCAACAGGCTAACGGTAAGAAAACAACCTCTAGCAAAGTTTGTGGGTTTTACGCCTCAGTAAGAGTATCACGAAGTTAACTCTTTGTGAGTGTGTGTTTCTGTTTGCTTAAGCCAAAGAATATACCGAACATAGATGGTACAGGGTCTCAAAAGAGTCTCAAAGAGTGTCATTAGATATTCATTATATTTTTGTTCCCCGGGAAATCTTTGGAATATCCCTAACTCCTAATAGAGCCCCACTTTTCTTTTCTTCGCTCATTCCAAAAACTGTAGCCAACTTAGTGAGAAGTGTTGGCGAAACCAGCCCACAAAACGCCCTATTAAGATAACGCCCTATTAAGATAACGCCCTATTAAGATAGCGCCCTATTAAGATTTGCAGTCCGAATCTTTACTGAACATCTCCTCTAAAAGAAACAACATCATGATATTCGCCATAACCACATTAGTTTGAAAACTTAGAGCGCCATAATACCCAAGCAACCCTTTCATTTCATCCTCTCTAAGACCACAGGGGTTTCCATTAAGAAAGAGCAAGAGTTTTAACTTTCCAGCTTTTGTTTTTGGTTTCTTCTTCCACATAATACGCTTATTTTATGGATCAATAAAAAAATCTTTGAAAAGATCCTTTTCCGTAAATCCAAAAGAATTATAAATACCCATAGGGAAGAGTTTGCTGCAGCGAATATTTCTTTGGTTCGGTGCTGGAAAATCTTTGAGGTTGTCTGCTAGTAATTCACTGGAATTATCAAGATTCTCCGGCTGGTTTTCTCTGTACAATGTTCAAAAAGGATCAAACGAAGCGTTGTGATGGAACTGACGTGATTTTCGTTGACTGGGAACTTAGAATAATAGTTTTTCTATTTCTGCTCCAAGAGTTTATCTGTTCTCGCCATCAAGAAGAGCTTGACTAGAAGATCTTCAGGAACAGGAGGACAGAGATTCACTCGGTTGACAAAAATAGCTTCCCAAAGTATTTGGTATTTGGATGCCAACTTTTGACGAGACATCACATGGTGAAGAGTCTCCAGCATAGAGGTGGAGAGTTTGGCTGAAACAAATTACGTTTTTCTGGACCGTTTTCAATTTCTGTGGTTGTGCAATCAGATCTCATAAAACATTCGATGAGCTTGTCAAGTTTGACGGTGGATTCCGTGGTAGCGTTGGTCATTCTTTATAAGAGAAGAGATTATGTAAGTTAATTGAAGTTTATTTGTTCTTGGCACATCTTCAATGATTTGGATGAAAACAATAAAAGCTTCCGGACACGTAACTTGACGCGTGTTGGTACATTAAGCCAAAATGTCGATACGCGTGGATGGGTTGGAAACATTTGGTTGGCCCCTATGGTTTGCTTGAGGCCCTAAAAGATACTATAGACTTCGTACGAACTGCGTGTTGACTACGAGAGGGAATATCGACGTACCTGATAAATTAATTTGTGGAATGCCGCGATTTGTGCCCAAAATTCATTGGTGCATGGATTGATAGTCTGTAAGAAGCACTATTTATGTTACCAATATCCGGCAGTCTGTCCCAAACTGAAAAGTTTGACCTATTAACCCAAAGTACGCAGATACTAGAGAACACAAAATGTCCACGCAGCCAAAATCAGGCTCGAGGCGGTAGAAAGTACACTAGCCATACAACTCATTGATAGAGACGGCTTCAGAGCTGCGTGTCCCCTTCAGGTTAGCATTGTTTAGTGATTTTGTCTTTTCTTACCTCTGGTGGCCAATCAGCAAAGCGCAACAAGTCGATTCTAGTTGAGAGCCACCAAAATGCATGTGCTAGAGGGGCCATATACATTGGCATTCTTCAAAAAGAAATGCTTAATCGTTTCCCTCCTATTATATTTTTGGTCATTTGGTACCACATGGTGGGTCTCGGCCCCGCGGTTATAACACCTCCAACTCGCGAGGCGATCTTGAAAACACTGTTTTGTATGTCATACAAATCTTCGTAGATAGCGGGGCCGTTACAATGTATCTTGGAAGCAAATTAATAAGAAGAAAGTATTGTGGCGGAAAGTCCCAACTTTTCTTCTTCTATAGTGACACCCGGATTTGGACTAAAAGATCACAAAAGTATCCAATGATAGAGGATCTAGGTATACGTCTCAATCTCGCGCTGATATGTGGAGGCCGCATGAATAATAAGATTCACCGTTCCCATTCGTCCAAAACAACATATCATCCGACACATAGACAAAGAAAATGAAAGTTTAGATTTTTCTCCCAGAAGCTAGCTCAAATATATCTTGGCTCGGTCGTTTTCTCGATGAACTTATAAGCAGTATTTTTGAATCCAGCCGTTGTCCAGCAAATCCCAATTCGACAGAAGTACATTTCCTCGTAGGATCTATCCACAAACAATAGGATTTTTTAATATTTCTTCGTGTTCGACTCATCTCTTCTCTTGTAAGAATTGAAGTTTTGGAATCAATACCCACCACAGTGTAGTGTGGTGCGCCCACGCGATGGACAGACACAAAAGCTTCCAGGTATAAAGCTTGTGGTTAGGCGAAATAAACATAAGAGACTCACCTCGTATCGTATGGTCACTTAGATTTGTAAGTCTTGTTCATCACCTTCAAGCAATTCAACACTGTGGTGTTCTGTTCATATGACATCTTTATGGCAAATAGAATGTATATGTTTCGCCACCATCTCTCTGACTGATGGTAGCCTATGAAGGTTTCCATGGTATCTGTAGAGATGTTATTTGGTAGACGTGTGGGAAAAGCCAAGTTGTTAGGCGTTGCATCAGACTTAGCCGACTCTTTCCTCCATCTGGTCATGATTCTTGAGTTCACAGGGTTCTTGAAAAAACCATCAAATACTCGCCTTTCCGGGTCAGTCCAAGAAACGTATAACGCTGCCTTGCTTAATTTATTCAAAGTGATGAACATTTTGAGACTTCTACGTTGAAAAGAAGTCGACGCCTGGTGGTTAAGAATGTCGCAGAATTGTTTAAATGACTTCGGTTTCTTGACGTCTTTAATGCAAATCAAGAACTGCATGTCGTTTTCGTGTCCATCTTCTTCCTTGAACCGCTGCGAATACACATTATCAAGGATATCATCCATGATGGCATCCGCACTTTGGCCTCCTTTTTCTGCGCCCTCTTCAAGTGCGCCTTCGTCTACAACTTGCCTACAAGATTCAGTCATGACTCTGTTGGAGTACGTTTTCCGGATGTAGGGCTTGATATATGTTTCCAAACGTTGGTGAATTTCCGCATCTCGAAAGGCATAATTAATGAGTTTCACAAGATAAGCTTCGGGGATAGGCGGCAAGCACACTTCATTTCGAAGAAGAAGCTTTTCCCAGTTACCTTGGTATTTTTGTATTCTGGTGTTTGGTTGAAGCATGTCGTCGGACAATTTGGGGTTGGCATAGATTTCCTGGAACTCCCGTGATAAAACTATACTCTCGGATGAAGGGCTCTGCGACTTGTTATCAGTGCCATACTTCTTTAACCACTTGACCACCAGCTCAAAGTGAGGGGTGTTGTTTTTGGTGTTACCAGTGACACTAGCCATTTCTGCTATTGTACTAGAGTGTTAGATGGAACTTTGTGCTGTGACAGAAATCCCTCCTTTTCTTCTTCTCTATTTTTCTTCTTCTCTATTTTTCTTCTTCTCTATTTTTCTTCTTCTCTATACGGTAGTCGGAGGATTGCTCATGACTTAGTTCGCGTTCTGCGCGTGTGCCATGCTGCATGACATTCACCATTAGCCAATCATCGAGGTGAGGTCACGTGTGCTTGGGCACAAGTTTAGTAATGGAACAGTCTTATGTTTTGTTGGATTATATGGAACAGTCTTATGTTTTGTTGGACTATATGGAACATATATTCAGAAAGGATTGTGGTAGAAAAGGTTTTTTTTTCTCTTTGCAAGTATTGCGTAGAGTTGATCTTGTCTTTTATATATATTTGAATATTCTGTACTGTGCAGTGTGCAGTGTGCTTGGGTGCAATTTTCTGGGGAAGGCATTGTTAAGGCTTACAAGCCCGCAATGGGGCCCACCACTAAAGCACATCACGTCTGAGCAGTAACAAATATGGGAAGGGGACACGGATTTTTTGGGAACTTGAAATATTTTTCAACACTTCAAAGACATTCCAAAGAAAGATGTTAAAAGATTTTTCTCAGGTTGTTCTCCTGGGGGATGTTCTGGCGTGGCATTTATTTTCTCTGGCCTTGCTAATGTCTGGACATTTGCTTGGTCGCAAACTCTTCTCCGTCAGTCCCACTGAATGCTACACCTAAGATTAAGACGAAAACCTCACTTTCTTGGTGTGTAAGACCACGCCCTCACTTTCTTGGGGTGAGTGAATTCCCAACGCACTTCGTTGCACTATTCGTAAAGTGTATGAGTAGCACAGAAGACCACAAAGAGTTAAGATAAAGCAACTCAAACATGGAGACTTAGCGTAAAATATCAAGTGGCGTCATGGATACCACTCACAGTTTCTCGGCCAGAAGTAACAATACATTCTAATTCTGTCTGGTATCTGTATGTATGTGGCAAAATAGGTGATGTGACAAGTGACATGTTTTGTTGACCTTGTGCGTTTCCAAGAATGATTTACAAAGTAATAGTTACCGAAGTGAGGGTTTAAGTGGGCTTGAATTTTATCTAAACTCTCTGCTTGTAAACTCTCTGCTTGTAAACTCTCTGCTTGTAAACTCTCTGCTTGTAAACTATCTGCTTGTAAACTATCTGCTTGGAGTACCTGTGATTGTAAAGATTTTCCAGGCCTTTGCTCTAACTTTCAGGTATGCAGAATTGGGTAAAATTTCGGGAATCAGTCCTCGAATGAAACTCACTTCCAGTAACTCCCGTCCGAGTGGCTGGCTGAGACATATGCCACGGTTGTTTTCAGGTTCTTACTAAAGGAGTCAATACCGGTTATCTGTGAGCTTTCCGGAAAAAACTTCAAGTAAATGTTTCTAGTTTTAGAACTGGATTCACATCTCCATCAGCACTAGTTCTACAGTCAGGACTCTCTTCAAGAATTACTTCTCCCTGTCGCAATCTCTAGAATATCATAAGGTTGTAGCAGATGAACTGGTTTACACCACGAAAACTCCTCAAATTAGGCAGTCTATCTTCCCTCGCCCTTTTTCCTGACTCCAAAGCATTACCATAAAAGAGACACTGTCAAACAAGGCGCTATGAGATTTTCAAAGTTTTTTTTTAATCAAAGAAACAAAACAAAACATCGCTCTCTCAACCCAAGAACCATCGAGAAAGTCGGTATTTTCAGGCAATTTTGTCAAGGCCAAAACTGATGACATGTGCCGGTACGCGGGGACATTTTCCTTGCTCCTGCTTCAAACTCGGTCGTTAGTTTGGTATTATTTTTTCTAATTGTGGGAATGGAAACTACCCGATGAGAAGTATATTGAAATACAACCAAATAGAAGAGGGGAGAGAAGATAGATTCCCTAAGGGAAGAATAGGATGGCATTTTTTTCTAACGCCCGTTCGAAAAGGAAAATGTAGATTCATAGCATATCACAATTAGACATATATGCCCATCTGTGATTGAACGTCGTCATCTATGACGGAACCTCTTCATCTGTGATCGAATCT
>JAJMHT010000164.1:0-40121 GCA_030583145.1 Metschnikowia vanudenii
AAATAAATGGAAAAAAAAAAAAAAAAAAGAATAACTGAAGAAGATAATTTGAGAGTTAGTAAAAATTTAATTTTACGAGTGAAAATTATATCACTTTAAGTTATAATTCGTAGGAAGTACAAAAAGAACATGAACAAAATTGACTTTAAAAATCGAAAAGTCCAAGGATTTTTATAGCAAAAACATAGAAATTATTCTTAACCTAAAAGTTTAATTCCGAAAGCCTTCATAGTATCTATAGGCATTGTATAAACCACACACTCAGTAAAACGTCGATGTTGGTTTCCTATCCATTTTCACTTGCGGGAGTAATCCATTTCGCACCACAGGCCAAGTTGCCAGGTGACCATATCACGGCCAAAACTTACAACATCCTCATAGTAAATTTTTAAAGAATACCTATCGAGAACGAAATGGATTTAACCGAAACAAGTGTAAAATGGGAAAAGACAGGGATCTTTCTACCTTAAATTAAACCCAAAGGCACACTAAAATGCTCGGATTTGCGGCCAAAATGGCACACCCTCGTTGGGGGCGACTGGAGGTACGGGTGCCCACGCGGCCTCAGCAGTATCAGACTCTGACCCAGTGCCGGAATAATCACCAACCTAGAAAGCGAATACCGGTCGGTCTTATCTCCTCAAAATAACCACATACAAAGACAACAAACCAGAAACAAGGTTCCCGGACTGCCTCTAACAACAAAGAAACTTAGAAAACACACAGAATGAATCCACTCAATAAAATCATCTTTCTTTCAGCATTTCTTGCATTTGGATTTCTTTTGATTTTGCTCTCGTGCGCACTCTACAACAACTGGCTTCCTTTATGGGTCATTGCCATTTTCCTCGTCGCTCCATTGCCCAATATCATTCTGTCTGCTATCGAAAGTAATAGGGACGACTTTCTCACATTCAGCAATGACCATGGCAATGCTCCTACTGCATTGGAGGAGTTCTCCAAGTTTCTTACGGGGCTTCTTATTGTCAGTGGAATTTCATTGCCGTTGACGTTCTACCATACCAATCTAATTGGTCTCGGCTCATTGGTCATGAGCGTGTTGGGAGGATTGATTGTTTACAGTGATATCAGCGTGTTCATCTGGTTTTTCAGTGACTCGGAAGAAGGTAACGAGGACTTCAACTTCTAACTTGCGGGTTATCTACAATCCTTATTACTATTACTCCACTTTTTTTTTATCTTACCGGTTTACCGTTCTGTGATTTCTATAATTTTTCTGCATGATTATTACTTGGCCCCGGGTTGCCGCCAAATTTCCCTTTTGATAGCTTCAGTTCAATACAACCAATAACAATATCAAGATAACCGTCAACACGATAATCGTTACCAAGCTGCCATTTTCCCTAACTTTACGACGGAACTCAATCACCCCGTTGGTGGCACGCCGAAGACGCGTGTGTGATCCATCTACACCCAGCTCCAAGTCATTGAGGAGAATCAAGTGGTCTTCAAGCTCATCGTTGATACTGGTGCCCATGCGGTGCTGAGTGCGGATGCTCTCATGCAACAGATCCAAGCTGCGGTCCTGCTCGAGCATCTGTTGCTGGTGCTGTGCAAAAAGCTCCTGGTTGGTGGTATCTATAGACAGAATAGTGGCACGATCGGTATCTTCGCCATCGTCCACCGAGTCACGATAAGGCCGAAAGTTGCTTGCCGTACCCATGAGTTGATTGCGCATGTGTGTAGTATCATCTTCATCTGCCTCAGATTCAAAATCCTTGAATCGCACGCTCTTTTTGGCACTCTGTATGTCGTCTTGACTTTCCTTTGGCTTATATAAATATTCCTCCACATCAATGTATGGATCTTCATGAATTCGAGAAACCGTTTCTGTATAAGTTTTAGAAATCAGTGTGAGTTCCAGCGATAGTTCTCTAGAAATTCCAGAGGCAAGATCTTCATGTGCATACTCAAGGCTGGTCTTGATCTTAGCAAGCATGTCAATTACGTCCAAGTTGTCCTCATTGGATGGCGTGAGTTGCAAAACACGAATGAGTCGGTCACGCTCATCAACCAACTCACGGAGCTGTTCAATATAGACTGTCACCTTCTGTAGCTGTGTGCGGATATTTTTTGTGGAAACGGTCATGGTGTCCGTAGGGGTGCCAATCTCTTATCTCGGGCTCCGGGGTCACTTAAGGCGCGGGTCACGTGCGCGAAAGTGTGTGCCTTTAGTTTTGAGAAGTGATACTTCAAGTGACCGAGTTTATGAGTTAAAACCCATGTATTTTCAGAGAGTGCGGTGGGTTTTTTTTAAGGAATTTTAACGAATAACTTAAATGAGTTAGTGTACGGTGAAGAAAAGCCGTATTGATTATCACGCATGTTTATGCAAATGAGACTTGCCTTTCACATTTGCAGCAATCGATTGCACTCGTCTAACTGACCCCAGCTTAATTATCTTCCATCGTCTCTGAATCTTTTAACAGCACAAAAAGGAAAATAAATAAATGAATAATGAAGTAGAAGACAGGTATGGAAGCGAAAAGTCACGTGGAAGCATTGTTCATGGGAAAGTGTGCTGCACGTTGCTTGCTCCCTGAAACCTGTGGCTGCATTAGGGATGTTAGAGTGCTGGGGTAGGGCCTCAGATCTTTTAATTTTTTTGTTGAGTAGAACCTAATTACTTATGTGTTTTTGATATTTCGTCCGAAGAACTACAAATATTTACAATGTTTTGTCTAAAATTATCAGGAGCTGATCAGTCTAGGCATGTATTTTTCTTGAGAATTTGTTACCATCTGAAGCTCCAAACGAACTGCCAAGTATTGGTACGTTAATTGAATATCCATGCTTTAAACTTATGAAAGTCACACGTTTGACAAAGAAATTGCAGATTTCTTTCTTTATTAGCTTGAGATTTAGACATTAAAATCCAGAATAATGTCAAATAACATGTAACGATTGTTCATTTTCAATTGATTTAAAACACGTCCCTGGAAGAAAGGAATACCAGTAGAAATATTCAATTGTATGAAAATTCATAATATCACTGGATCTATGAGATATTTTAAGGTTATTGGAGCTTTCTGAAGAAGGTTCATAGTCAAATTGATACTCGAAAATACCATCTATAAACACACAAGTTCTAGGCAAGCATTCGATGCCCCAGATGAATCAAGTTTCGGCTAAGTAACCTCTTTAAAGCCCAACCAACATTAAATATCTTTTTAAGTCTTATATACTTGGCAAAAACAAAAAAAAACAAAAAAAAAACAAAAATCGTTGAGATAGTTATCATTCATTATGGTCAGTTTAACTAACGACTAAACGTTTCTCTTGGAAGAATATAGACCGAAAAAGTCAGAACATCATACAATATAGGGAGGGGAGTATGTACCGTCAATTCTATATTCTTGGCGCGGTCCTCTTGGCAGCCATGGATGAAGTCCTTTCTTATTATCTTTATCTAAGAAAAAGGGGATCATTAAAAAGATGTAAGTGGGCAGAAAATTCTATCATTAAAAAGTACTATTTATGACTTATTTAATGGGAAGAGTGATTTCTTTTCGAAATTAAAAGAATTCATAGCCACGGACGTGTCGAGGCTTCCACAGAAACTGGCAATGGCAGACTCAATAAGTGCATTTTCTTGCGCCACCATATCATGAAAGCACTCTATGACAAGCGTTGAGCTATCGATATGATCACTCACAGAATCAGCTTTCTGAGAAAACGGTAGACTATTGAAAGCACACAGTGTTTTGGATACATGCTCACGTGTCCCGGACAGGTCCACAGTGGCTCCTTTTGCGGTAAATGAAATATCAGCATTTTCAACCAGCCGGCTGGATGAGCAAAAAGATGTGGCCTTTGTGCTCCGGGAAGCTAGGGAGATGGAGTCTATATCTGATACATCCATGTCGAAGCTGAAGCTGTTGAGTTCCTGCTGGAGCCCCTCAAGTTGGCCCAAAGTATCCCTTAGCATGACGGCAGCTTAACTTTTCTTGTGAAAGTGTTATTCTTTCTTTTTCTTCCTTTCACGGAGGGAAAATGTCAGGATATTTGAGCAAGTGTATTCTTCCAAGAAAGAAAGACAAAAATTCGGGTATAAGTGGGGGTAATTTTGTCTTGTATTTCCAATTTTCTTCCTTTAAGCTAGAACCAAATAATTATTCAAAAAGCAAAAACTCCGAAGCTATTTCTCTCTCTTTAGAAAATGATATTGTTCGAGATTTTTTTTTTTTTTTGAAAAATAACCGGAATAGAGACTGGTGCTCTTTTTTTTTTTGTTGTTCTTTCCTGTGGATCAACAGTAGTGGACAGATCGGTCAGGGTCTCCACACGAAATAAATAAAGTTGGCAAGAAGGAAAAGCAAAAGATCAGTTCGCAGAAATCAAAGAGACCGAGACCTTTTTTTGGAATAAATAAAGCCGAAAAAATTCAAAAAGGATGTTTCTATAAAATTTTATCCCTTGCTTGTTCAAACCAAAAAAGAAAATTGGGGCAGTTTCCCTCCGAACTTGCTTCTATTTAATCTGTGGGGTATCCGTGAATTGTTCTGCTGCGCGTCTCATATGGTGCACACCAGGCGCGACCTTCGATGCATAGGCCCTCCCTGTGACGTGTTTCCCAGCAACCTAAGAATGGCCTTGCAAGAATGGGTTTTATCCATATGATGGATTTTCATATAATGATGGATTTTCTTTGTATTGAGTAAATAAAAAGATTAAATTCTCTTGGAAAAACATAAAAATTGGATTTATATATATATAATTTGTCTACTTTGGTTTGGAAATTCCCCGGCTTTATCAATGGTTGCTGGCCCTTCGCCGTCAAGAAAGGTCTTTGGTGGAATCATAACGAGGCACCAGTGAGTCCATATTGGGCGATCTGGCACCCGAAAGAAGATCTACGAGAGAAAAAATAGGAAAAAAAAAAAGATCAAAACCGCGGTTTCTCGATTTCTCACATTTTTTTTGTTTTTGTTTACTTTACAAACCTTCAGCAATCACGTCTCACAGAAGGAGCAATTCACGCTCGGCTAGTGTGCACACACTATTGTAAGGACTTGGCTAATCGGAGAAGGGCACCGTAACCAGATCTGAGCCGCAAGTTATTTAATTTAGTTTATTTTATGAATTGGGTCTAAGGCCATTATTAAGAATCAAATAGATTAAAAGAAATTGGGCACATCTTAGCCCGTATATGTCTGGCTTGGTTATGAAGAGTCTTCCTGGTGAATTTCTATGCTTTGCTTCATGTGCTGGCTGCACAAAGGATGTGAACAAAATTGTGATGATCTGCAGAAACAAGACATAGTTTTGGATTTGTACAGCCCAAAACCGCTATCTTATGGTTAAGAAAAAAGAATAGAAATAGTTCTCTTATTGATGTGGCTATACTGGATCTAGTTTCAACTTGTCGGCTTTGTATTATCATGGAGTAAGTGGCTTTTCAAATAGTTCAACTAATTATGTGCGATAAACTTTATTGCCCTAAGAGACCTATCTTCTCATCTTGGAATTCTCTTAAGTTTTCTTTTAAGTTTTCAACTAGGATTAGAAGCTAAAATAACCGATAAAAGGTCCGTTAAAACAGATTTGTAGGTTTTTATAGACGTTTTTAGAACATTTAGTACAATCCTGTTACGTTCACGTGTCACGAAAGGCTGTTTATGGGGGTAATCATACAACGGGGTATTGCTTTTTTCCTTGTAAAATATATGAAAAACATTAATTAGCCTAGTTTAGGACTAAAAATAAGCCAGTTGTTGAGCTAGATTGGCTATACGTAATCTCTAGCTATACTGCAGTAAACATGTATGGGTGTTTCGATTGACTAATACCGGTTCTATATTGAGAGAACCAGGTAATGAAAATATTGAAAGTAGGTTCCTCTCTAAATTCTTCTTGGTAGAATTATGGTGAGAAGCTGGACTAAAACTGGAAAAAAGTTCTTTTTTGGTCGAGTTAGTGTGTTCATGAATTTTGACATTGTTCTAGCCACGATAAAGTAAAATTTTAAGAGATCAAGAAAAGACCTGCTGGAAACTTTTACTTGGAAGTTTCTGCTTTAGTTTTTGTTTGCATACACTTTCAAAACATTTTTCCATATTATTTGTCCATATTGTCTCGTGTTGACTTGCCGATTAAGACTATGTCTTTCGGTTTGGGTATTATCATTAAGGAAGAAAGCGAAAACAATCTAAAAGACACTAAACTTCCAGAAAAAGAACTACTCACGAGTAATAATCATACTATGATTTTGAAAAAAAGTAGAGGTGAAATTAATGTAATTGTGTCGAGCTATGCTCAAAACCAATCCAATATTTATTAAACCCTGGATCTTGTATTTCGCGAGAAATTATTAGGGCCAAAATGATCTTGTTCCACCCATATACTGTTCTTCGTCTCATCAATCTTGAATATAAAAATTTATTCAGAGTCATATATATCTTGAAGAATGATGAAAATGTTTAAATTTTTACCAGAAACACCTTAGTCTGGTTTCTTTGTCAAGGTTTATGGGAAATGGGTTTCACAAAGGGCGATTATTTGGAGGGCATGGCTCACGAAAAAGTTACCACAGCAGGCCGTGTCATGTTCTGAATTTTCATGCTAGTATCAGGGAAGCCTTATGGTTCGTATTTTGAAGAGCGAAAACAAATAATGAGATAAAGAAGAGTCAAAAACGAAAAAAAAAAAAAAAAAAAAAGAATCATTCATACCCAAAACGAGGCTGTGTGGTATATTCTTGATGAAGAATGTCGAGCAGTATACGTATTGGGCCTCGCTCATTGACTTTGGCAGAAACAATAAGCACGCAATCCGAGATCAGTGCCAGCTATTTTTGAGGCGATGTAAGAGAGTAAAGAAAAGAAACAAAAAGACAATAAAGAGAACCAAATAACGAGGGCTACGAGAATTTTTCGAATTTCCCCAGATTTTCTCTTAGCCTTTCTACAATAAACATGTACAATGAAGTTGGTCTAGACAGACGATAATTATTTTTCTGTTGTCTTTCCTTTTTTCTGCTTGTTTCTTTCTTCGGTGCGAATATGGAGATACAGCCACGTACACGGGCCTTCAACACCAGAAAAGATAGATCTTAACACTGGCAAAAAAAGGGATTATCCCCGGTAGATTTCACGGAACTTGAATAATTATCTTTGAAAATGTTTCCTTCATATATAGTTCAAAGAAAAAGACGACAAGAAAAACACCCTTTGTCAAATTCAAACCCTGGACTTCAGTAGTCCTCACCAGGCAGGACTGGCCCAAAACGTTGGATACATATTTTTTCTCTTGGTTATGTGGTGGGGGAAACGCTTGAGTGAGAAATTAGTTTCGTCAGAGAAATTGACCGAGGAAATTCCGATAATCTACAGTTTATCAGTGATCCCTTTCTTTATTTCTTTTATTCTAATTTTCCGTTTTCGTCAATCTGAAATCATTTTCCGAGATCTCGCCCGAGTGTTTTAATTGGCAGATCCATAGTCTAGCACTTTGGTTGCGGTGTTACTAGATGAGCTCGGGCCCGACCCCACGCGGTTCCCCGCCTTATCCGAAGCTTATCACCGGCTTACCATCGGGATTTCCGCGGCACTGCCCGCGTGGGCTGGGCTGCTAAGTATAGTTCTGCCCAAATAAAAATATATAAAGACCGCAGATCGCCGTTACCATATTGGGTCTTTTTTTTTCTCATCATCTGATACATCAAACAAAACTACAAGCTTCTCTGAGGAATTTCAAGAAGAGACAAAGCCCGAAGACCGACTTTCTTTTCCTAGCAAATCCCCCCAAAAAAAGCTCTGAAGCCAAGCAGCCAAACACTCAAGAATCTACAACACCAAAAAACAAACAACCAAATCAAAAATGACCACTTCCACCCCAACTAAGACTGTCTGCGTCTTCTGTGGCCTGTCTTTCGGAAAAGATCCCGTTTTTGCGGAAAGTGCTGCCCAATTGGGACAGCTTCTTGCCAGCAAGAACTGGGGCTTGGTCTACGGAGGAGGATCCACCGGACTCATGGGAGCAGTCGCTCGTGGCTGTGCCACCAATGGTGGCTATGTTCACGGGATCATCCCTGAAGCATTGATCTCAAGAGAGAGAACCACTGAGGACGCACTCAACGCAAAATTGAAGGAGGGAATTGACAACCACGATGGCTCTACACCAATCCCAGATTCCGCCGAATATGGTAAGACTACTTTGGTCAAGGACATGCACACCAGAAAGAGATTGATGGGCGAAGAAGCACACGCCTTCGTTGCTTTACCTGGAGGATACGGTACTATGGAGGAGTTGTTGGAGATGGTCACGTGGCACCAGTTGAATATCCACAACAAACCCATTGTGGTTTACAACATAAACGGCTTTTTTGACAACTTTTTGCGCTTTATTGAGGATTCTGTTTCGTCCGAGTTTGTGTCGAAGAAAAACAGACAGATTGTTAAAGTTGCCACTTCTGCGGAAGGTGTATTGTCTGCCATTGAGGAGTACGAGGTGCCTGAAGGAAGATTCAACTTAAACTGGGACTCTACCTAGGGATTGTGATTCAATCGATGGGCCGGAGAACGAAGCTCAAATTCTACAATTATTTAAATAAAAAGGAAATGAAAATCATTAGATCTAAAATACACAATCATATGAAAATTCTTTGGTTCTGAAGCTGCTCCGTGGTTCATGGCTAACATGTACTAGACTCGCATACCAATTGAATGATTTTAAACCCAATGACTCACGTGGGTCCAATCCTAAGGTTTTCGATGGGGGGTTGCATCCCTAAGACGCAAAAGATAAAAGACAGACAAAAAAATAAAAATCAATAAAAGGAAACACTTTAGTGGTTGATACGGAAATTTCAGCAGAGGATTGATCCGTATATGTTACATAAATGCTAAAACAAGGCATACTTTACTGGTATTGCTTCTTCAAATGATGCCGTCTACGACCCTCGCATGGAGGAGCGCTTTTCATATAATAGAGTGCTAAATTCTTGTATTGAATTTACAGAAGAAAGTTTTACTGCTTGGAAATACTGTTTCCTAATATTGAACATATATGGACCCCAAATATGTACAACCAATGGTGCATTGGATACTTTTCAGCAAGATGGAAAGACCAGCCATCCATCTGTATAAAAGCGGATTCCATTACGGAACAATGTATTAATAGGTCGCAACTCGTTAGAGGACATGACTAGTCCCAAAAATTTATCCATGTAAAAATGGTGGAATAAGACGGCCTCAAACCAAAACTGTCTAGAATCAGCATTCAAAAAAGTGGTTTGTCTATTAATAAATTAGCCTATGGTACATGAAATATCCACATTAAGACACTCAAAGAGGTTTTGCCTAGTGAGCCTTATGTTCGTCCTCATGGTCGTCCGAGACATGGAACAAGTCCTCGAACTCATCGTTTGGAATCTCAACTTCGGAGAGGTAGCCCGTACCAACATTGTACATCATACCCCAGACTTCGATATCACCCTTTTTGAGCGCATTCAGGGCACTAGGGTGTCTCTTCAAAGCAAGAACCGAAGCAATCACATTGAGCTCTGCCAACTTCTTGGCACGAGCTGGGGGGTCGCCTCTCAAGGTATCCAAGAGCTCGACATTTGCAGCACGGATGTGTCTGATAGGGTTGAGCCACAAGTCAAGCACACCGCCAATACGCTTGTTTGAGAGCGAAGCCCAAACACCACCACAATCGGTGTGTCCACAAATAATGATCTTACGCACCTTCAACACATCGATAGCGAATTGGATGACACCTTGAGACGAGATATCGTTGGCGTTGACGATGTTGGCAATGTTTCTGTGGGTGAAAATTTCACCAGGTAAAGTAGCCAAGCACCCTTCACCGGCACGGGAGTCCGAGCACCCAATCCAGAGGGTGTGTGGAGATTGTCCTTTACCGTTCAAGTCAAATATTTGGTTGGAGTGGTTATGCTGAATGGAGTCGACAAAGTACTTATTGTTGGCAAGGAAGTCTTGTACAGTAGATTCCTTGGACAACGTGAAGGGGAAGTTCCCATGGGCAGCAGCGGGCTTGGAAGGTTTCTGTTCAGGGGCCGACACTTTCTCACCGACATCCTGAGGAATGTCGGTCTCATGGTCATGTTGCAACTGGTAGTGCATGATATTTTCTCTACCCATGATTGGCGAAGATGAAGTGAACGAGCGGGTAGACTGGATTCTAGCAGCGATTGAGATCTTGTTACTTGGGACAGTAGACGTAAGATCGGAAGAATTTGAAAAATGTGAAAAATGTGAAAAATTCGAGCACTGATACGGCAAGCAATTGGACGGTGAGCACGTCGAATTTGCGTGGCTTAATAACGCGGAGCTAATGTGGGAAGGTTGAACCGAAGAGAAGGCACGGCCAGATGAGACAGGCGACAAAAAGCGAAGCGGGAGGCGATTGTTCAACAACAGCATTCACTTAGCGAAGCACAGCAGATCATGTATGTTTTATATGTGATGCCCAAAAAATTTTGAGCCTTTTTTTTGGAATTGCAATTTTTTTGGGTAGCTGCGAACAATGGCAGTGTACCGGCCGGGTGTGAGGTAAGCGATTACGTAGTTGTTCGTGCATGAGATTGTGCGACTGTGCAGCGCTGTGATTGGGAGAGCAATTCTGATTGTATGACGAAAGGAGATAAAAGTGAGGGAGATAAATGAAACATGGAGATGGATACAACAGAAACAAAGAAGCGACAGGAAACCAAAGCCAAATAAAACTGATGGGCGCCAAAGAAACCAAATAAACGAAAACAAATAAACAGTATAATACACATCGAGGGATCAAGCATTGTGTGGATAATAAACAATGAAAAAGCTAAAATCCAAACCAACCAGCAAAGTTTGAAACTTCTTGAAGTTGGGTCGGTTTAGTACAACAGGCGGTTGACTTTCCCTTTTGAGCTACTTCTGCTAAGAAAGACACGAAAATCCTAAAGCCATTTCACTCACCTTTTTTTTTTTTTTTTTTTTGAGAAAATGTATATCAGAACAATTTCGGATCCCACGTCAGTTTCGAACATAGATTTCTTCTGTTCGTAAACTCCTGACCCCACGTTTTGTTTACTTTCAGCGTCTGTTCATCTTTTTTCCCCAGGTGGTGTCGATGATTCATTCGGCGCGAACTTCGCCTTGGCGCCGGCGGGTCTGGAATGGCATGACGGTGCAGGAAACAAGCCTGGAAAATGGCGGAGGCCTGAGGCGTAAAAGAGAAGAATTTTGGGCCAATGTTGCGAGCTCGAAAATGGGCCGATTTAATGTGCAATCTTGATGGATTGCCTCAGATAAGTGAGGACAATTAATAATTTGATGAAAAACGTTCGAGAGAATTAGATAACTGGACTGAGAGTTACCAAATTATCGTCTAGAGATTATGGTTAGTCGTTTGCCTGTTTAGCTGTTTGCTTGGGTTGTCATTCCTCGGAGTTTCCTATTGTTCGGGCCTTGCCGTGAATGTCGTCATCGTTCGCACACACCACGCCCGAGACTAAAGTTGACTTTCGGTCTCGGGACTTATTGCCCGGCCGGGACTTTCGGAAAAAGTTGCTTGGGCTTATATCAAAGCAAAAAAAAAAACAAAAACATAAAAAGGATTGTGAAAAGAATATTGATCAGATAATCAACTCGGTTTCAACTCAATTTCTCTTGAAATGGAGTGGTGAATGTTTGTTGATGTTTCGGTAATTTGCTGTAGGGACAAGAGAATTGTGAGCCTTGTCAACGAGCTTCTGAGGAGCCACACTAAACAGTTAAAGAAGACACAGGCCAACAGCAGAATTGCTTGTTTTTTCTGCTTCTTCAAGGGGATTTCAATTTCTTCAAGTTATTTAATTTCTTTAAGTACAAATACAACATGCGATGCCTTGAACTGGAAAAAGAATCAATAATCTTGATTCTTTCAATATTCTTGGTGGAGGAGGAAAACGATGCTGCTTCGTTAAACATGCACCAGACACACTGAAAGGGTAATGGCAGATTTATCAGTACAAAAATTCTGTTTCGCGTGCCACCAAATCAGTAACATAGGTGGCACCCTATACTTACCAAGCGCATCGCAGCGTTGCCTAATATCCTTGTCTATTGAGCCACAGAAGTACAATGGTTGACAAAGGTGGACACTTTTGATCCATATTTATGAATATAGTTTTGGGGATACTGCAGAAACTAAATCTACCAAAAAACATGAGTTCTAGATTCAAACATATGAAAATTAAGCATCTTGAAGATTGTACTATTACAGAAACTTGACCGGCTCTCAAACTATCCGCCTTCGGGAGTCTTGCAATGGCATCAATGTTCTGCACATAAACTGGAAAGGGTCGTGTGCGCCAGAAAAAAAAACTTTTCCCTCACGTGACCTCTTTTTTCGAACAGAGTGCGGAAAAAAAAACCACTGAAAATTTTTTCTTAACCTCTTCTTCTTCTTTTCTCTTCATCATACTCGACATGTCCCGTCCTCAAGTCTCTGTTATTTCCGCCGCCGGTGAGAAAACCGCCTCCCAATTGCCTTTGCCAGCTGTCTTCGCTGCCCCAGTGAGAGCTGACATCGTTCACTCTGTCTTCACCAGAGTCAACAAGAACAAGAGACAAGCTTACGCCGTCTCCGTCAAGGCTGGTCACCAAACCTCTGCTGAGTCCTGGGGTACCGGTCGTGCCGTCGCCAGAATCCCAAGAGTTGGTGGTGGTGGTACCCACCGTGCCGGTCAAGCCGCTTTCGGTAACATGTGTAGAGGTGGTCGTATGTTCGCCCCTACCAAGGTCTGGAGAAGATGGCACGTGAAGGTTAACCAGAACGAAAAGCGTTACGCTACCGCTTCTGCTATTGCCGCTTCCGCTGTCACCTCTTTGGTTTTGGCTAGAGGTCACAGAGTCGAGCAAGTCGCTGAGTTGCCATTGGTTGTCTCCAACGACTTCGAGGCTGTCTCTAAGACCAAGGACGCTATTGCTGTCTTGAAGGCCGTTGGTGCCAACAAGGACATCATCAGAGTCATCAAGTCCAAGAAGATTAGAGCCGGTAAGGGTAAGTTGAGAAACAGAAGATTCGTTCAAAGAAAGGGTCCTTTGGTTGTCTACGCCAACGACAACGGTATTGTTTCTGCTCTCAGAAACGTTCCAGGTGTCGATGTTGCCCACGTTTCCCGTTTGGGCTTGTTGCAATTGGCTCCAGGTGCTCACTTGGGTAGATTCGTTATCTGGACCCAAGCTGCTTTCGAGACCTTGGACTCTGTCTACGGTTCCGAGTCCACCCAATCCTCCAAGGTTGGTTACTCCTTGCCATCCAACATTGTCTCCAACACTGACTACAAGTCTTTGATCAACTCTTCTGAGATCCAAGCCGTTGTTAGACCATCTAACGAGGCCAGCACCAAGAGACCTCACGTCTTGAAGAAGAACCCATTGAAGAACAAGCAAGTCATGTTGAGATTGAACCCTTACGCTAAGGTTTTCGCTGAGCAAAAGTTGGGCTCTCAAAAGGTGGAGGCCAAGGGCAAGAAGGTCAAGAACACCCAATTCGCTGCTCTCTTGAAGCAATAAGCGTGCCACCTGTTTCCCAAAGTACTTTAGAATAGGAGATACGCTAAGCAAAAGCTAGTGTGAGTTATGATAAATACACGAGCCGAACCATAGTAATGACAGCTGTAGAATAACATCTTGCTATATCTATTTTTTTTTCTTCGCGGTGCAGTTGATGAGAATATTTTTTTGTGAAGAGAGTAATTCATGAAGCACTTATGAAACCGAGACAGAAAATTATATTAACTTGATATGAGTTTGTAGTATACTACGGCAGTATACTTCGATTTTGACGCGTAGGTTTGTCGTGGCAGTGAGGCATATCTAAGAGGAATATTTGGTCACGGTCAACTGGTTTCGGTAATAAAACGCCAGTGGATTACGATCTACTCGATAATGTAATCAAGTCCTAGTATACAAGAAGCTAATGTCACCACAATAACCGATAAACCTTATTATTCACTATAAATTGATATTTTAATTAAACAGAGCTGATCCCTCTTCAAGCAGTTGGGGGAAACACGTTTTCAGAAAAGTATCCGATGACGTTTCCAGCAGGACTATACTCACAGATAGTGTATTGTTGCCATGCGTTGTTGCAAGTGACTTGAGCACATCCGAGTTTTGTCGTAGAGGCCCACACCACTTGGGTGAAGTGGCCTGTGGCCTCGCTGAAGCCAGGGTTTGAGAAGTCGTACTCCAGGATCTCGTTGTACCACGCGTCTACCGGAGCAGCGCCACCGACGTATCCTGCGGCCAAGTTCTCACCGTAAGGACCACCAGAATGGATCAATTGCACGTTGTCACAGGAGAAGGAGCTGGCCGCATAGTTAGCTGCGTATTCGGCCAAGGTCGCGTCCCAGGTCAAAGCATTGACACCAGACAAAGCTCTTTTGGCGTTGTGCTCGTTGAGAATGGCACTTTCAAAAGCGTTAAGCGTGGATGTGGGGGCCGCTGTGGTGGATGTAGTAGTTGGAGTCGTAGATGTTGTAGTTGGAGTTGTGGGTGTTGTTGTTGGAGTGGTAGATGTGGTAGATGGGGTAGTAGCAGTTGTGGTAGGAGTAGTAGCAGTTGTAGTTGGGGTAGTAGCAGTTGTAGTTGGGGTAGTAGCAGTAATCGTTGGCGTCGTGAGAGCTTCACTCGTTGGAGGAATTATCACGGACGCAGATTGCGTGAACGGAGACGCTGTTGGGGAAGCGAGCGTCTCGACAGGCAGGGTATATGGAGAGCCACTGATGGTGGAAGTCACATATTCCGTCATCACAACAACCGTACGGGTGACGGTGACGGGTGCAGCATTAGTGGAAGCCACATAGGCGGCAAGGAGGGCGAGAAGAAATTGCATTTTTCTTTGTAGTTTTCTTTGTTTTTATGGGGTGGGATAAGCCTGGGTTTTCCTTTATTTTAGCTGCAAAAGAACGATGAAACACTCTAGTGTTGAGGTTTATTAGTTCAAAGGTAAACGAAAGACGGGTTGTTGAGGCGGTCAGAAAAAAGAGAGACAGGGGCCTTAAAAGAATGTAGTGTAAAAGATAGAAGAGAGATATTGAAGGAAGAGTCGATAAAATAAAGAGGAATCATCGTTGTTTTATACATGTGAGAAGCGCTTCTGGTGGTGTCCGGAATGGGACAGGATCATCTTTTAGCCAGTGACTTCATTTAGCAGACGCAGCCGGGGGCTGCAAGCAGTACATCGCGCACGGCCGGCATGTGGCTGATATTAAGCAAGAAACAATAATACAGTGCCTGCTGATCTCACTGTTCAATTGGCTTAAGCGGTGCATATGGATAACAGGCGTGCACATAAATCTCTATTCATGCATGGTGGCTGGGATCAGCACATGCCGATGAGCGCGAATATGCAGTTTCTAACCAGCAATGTGGGCCTGGCCCGGCGAACGAAGAAAAAACGGCCGAAGCACAGCAAATGATGTGGATTGATTACCCCGTACATGGCCGAATCAAGCGTGAATTTTTTTGTTTCTTTTTTGCTTTTGCAAGGGGTGATTCGCCAGGGGTAATAAGATTGCTCCATTCGGGAATGAAGATTTCGCAATCATACCGATCTAGATCGTATCACTGAAAAATGTATCTTGAAAGAATAATATTCATTTTTACAACTCTAACTTTTTAACTTGGGAGTTGAAGCGTTCGTCTTTTCGGGGGACTATTGCAAATAAATTATGATGAATGTCAATCAAGAAGATAATGTTGGATCAATTTGTAATCATTACTGTATTCTGAGGGACCTAGTCCAATCACGTAATTTGCGGATTCGCATGGGCTACCATTATTCAAAACCACTGGAATGCTGGGCATTTTACCAGCCCGCAAGCAAGCACAGTGCTTCACATACAGACTTCTGCAGCACAGGTAGTGCACGAAAGACAAGCAGAAGTGCTTAGCGACACGCAAGTGTGGCATTGGCAGCCTTGGACACGTGTAGCTTAAATCAACAGTCTACGAAATAGGAGTTCGTAGGTTTCCTTTGGTTTGGTCGATTGGTTTCAATTTGACTTTAAAGTTTAAAGTTTAAAGTTTTCCTTTAATTTTCTTCTTCTTTTGTTTTGGGTTTAGCATATCCGCTTGTTTTGGGTACTTACGCAACCCTACCGAGAAGAACGCGTCTTCCTGACACGTGTAGGGCATCGGCCCGTGAAAAATGTTTTCAGAGGAAATTCAACAATAGAGTACAATTGTGCCTTAAAAGATTAAACAAACTGTCCCGAAACATCTCCCGCAGGTATTGTTTTTAGAGGACATTGAGTTGGATTTACTTGGCAACTATACACTATTTACGGGTGAAATTTAGTCAATCTTTTGAAATCTATAAGTTGTGCTGGCTTTCACGTCCTATTGGGATAAGCGCATGTTAAACGTTAAGTACGCTTTGGGTTCAGACACTGATGTTCTGCAACAGAAGTTACTGCAAAAATTTGGACTACTTTTGAGTTCGAGTGAATTTGTTTTTCAGGTTCTTTTATGAAAGGGGTTTTTTTTTTTTTTTTTTTTGTTTTTGGTTTGGCTGTTTTTACTGCTTAGGCCGTTTAGGTTGTGACTATTGTCTGTTTCAGAAGAGCTTCAATATGCGATTTTCTTCCCCTTCTTTAACGACCATCAAAAGCGGCCAGGAGTGAGAAATCTGAAAGTATTTTTTTTTTTTCAAACACTGACATTTTTATACTATTGTTCCATGTTTCAGTTGCCAATGTATTGCTTTTATCATGGTTTACGTTTGAGGAATGAGATCATAGCATCTCAGCTTTCTGAATTGACGAGAGGAAATTTTCCGAGGTGATGAATAGTGTAAGAGGCCCAGTGTTCTCTTTATTCTTGCTTCAGAACTTTATATCGTAAAAAGGACAATCTGTAACTTTGAATACATTTAAAATCTTGAGAATTTGGCTTTTAAGGAAATGATACCAATCAAAAAAAGAAGAAAAACAAACGAAAACCACATGTCCTGTTGATAGTGACAATATTATCCGCGCAACATGATGGCGGCATTATATAGACATTACATAGTGATACCGGCTGACAAAATCACCTGATCTGACCCTACGATATCGTTAATTCAAGGACCCATGCCCGCACAATTCCCCGAACGGTCTCCACCACTTCATTGGGCACAGGTTCCCTATGGGATACTTCTTAAAGGAACCGACATTTACCCCACCCAAATAACTATGATTTATTCTTTTAGCCTCACCAAAAATAGCCTTCCTCTTATAAAGGTTTGGTGGATTACTTTCGTACTAAGCGTTGGCTGGTAGTGCCCACACCAATTATGAAACCGGCCTGAACTCCAGAAACAAAAATTCCCGAATTCATCAGCTTTATAATTTAATAATATAAAACACCCGTCAATATTTGTGACATCGTTGGAATCTCAGATGCACAATATAATTATTCGGTAATGAATTCAACAGACTCTCACATATTACGGTCTCATGTTTACTTCCAATGAGTCGCAGTCACGTGGAGTCGTTGAGCCAAACTGAGCGGCGACCAAAGTTTTTTTATTTTGTATCTTGCAGATTCACTGACTCACCAGTGGACAAATCTCAGGGCCAAAATTCGTGCTGCCTCGTCATTTTTATTCAGCACATGTAAATCTATCAAAAGGGTCCTTACATGAACTTTCTATTGAAGACAACGTTTTTTTTACAGTCCTCACGCACTCAACACCTTTTCCAAGCCATCGACCAATAGACTACGACTAATATGGATGTGAAGAATATGGACACATCTATTGTGGATATTAACAAAAACAGCACGACAGTTAATGATATTACTGACATTACCAATAATTTTACCACTAATAATGGCACCCACAGCAATGACACCAATAATGTCATCATCGACATATTTCTTCACACATGGTTTCCAGAATTACCCTCCGAAATCATCGAGCTTGTGTGCGAGTACTTATCTCTGGATACTATCAAGGATACGCTCTTGAAAGTCCCCAAGCTCCGAAACGTCATCATTGACCGTTATTATAGCCAAGAACTTAATCTTATTCTCTCTCCCACAGATGGACAGCATTCGCCCAGTAATCGCACAAACGAATTGATAGATATCGTTTCATATAGGGATATTGAGGACTTTCTCCTTCGTAACCCTGATATTCACCCTCGCGTGATCAAGATCTTTATTAGCGGAGACTTCAGATTGATGGAGTACTTACTTCGAACATTCTATGCCTCAATAGTCCAGGCACAACGATTGGAGATTCATGTTAAAAAATGTAAGCTTACATCAGAAGACGTTCAGGTCATTTTCGCATTTCCAAATCTCTTCAAGCTTCATACATCCCAAGTCAAGCTCAACACATGTGCACATGCACTCGCTCCCTTGCTTGAACGACTGAAAGTCCTAAAGGAATTGTGCTTCTTGGATCACGAACTCTGTGACTGGACAAATTTGAAATTGCCCGCCAATTTAACTCATTTGGAAGTTTCCTGGTCCGAGGTTAACCATAGATGGGACAATGGTTGTCGTATCTTCGAAGATGAACTTTTGGAACCGTTGGACGAGATTGAAGGGATTTTTGAACTGTTGTCACTACTTCTGCTGATTAAGACATTGGAGATCACGAATACTGATTTGATCGAGATCAACGTGTCACAGCTCCCACCCACATTAGAAACAATTAACCTTTCGAGCAATCATTTCTTCAATTTTCAATCTAACGGAGAATCGCCATGTTGGCCTCCCCGCCTCAAGTCAATTTTGCTAGCAAGCAACTACTTATGTGACTCTTCATTGAAACAACTTTCAGAAATCACGTGGCCACCATATCTTGAAACTTTGACACTTGCCGAGAACGAAATTTCTTGTCTCCAGTATCTTTACAATTTACCGCCTTCGCTCAAGCACTTAGATCTTTCACAAACGAAGATCCAAAGCTTGAAAATTGAACACAGCGACGGTGATTACTCGTTCTTCAAGTTTCCCGAGTGTTTAGAAATGTTAAATTTGGAACAGTGGGCAAACCTGGAAGATAACCCGATGGGTAATGAGGTTATATCGCTAGAGCATAGAATGCATTTTCCCCGCAACCTCAAGTCCTTGAACCTCAGTGGTCATACAGATATGACATTAGCATACTATATTTTTCCACCATCACTTGAAACCCTCTCGTTGCGGTCTACTGGTATTCACGATCTCACAACATATAACCTCACTGCAGGCTTGGAGGAAGTCGTGAGTTGGAAGCATTTGACCAACCTAAAAAAATTGGACTTGTCGGATAATTGTATTGAGAATCTCGAAAACTGGTACCCTCCGAAATGCTTGAGCGAAGTGAATTTGAGGAGTAATACCATCAAGCGTTTGACCGCGGCGAATACTCCTTTTTTCAGCGAAAATTTCCTGGACTTTACAAATAATGTTGGATATTTAGATCTCGGATACAACAAAATTTGCTCCATCGATGAAAACGTGGTACTTCCTCGTAAGCTCAGAACATTAAAGTTGACCGCAAACAAACTCAAGGAATTTGTGTTCACCGATGCTGTCGCCAACCATGATACTTTAACGAAGTTGGACTTGTCCTACGGCTGTCTAGAGCGGATATCTGTGGGGCTACCAGGGAAAAGATATACTTCTCACCTCAAACTATTCGATTCTAAATCATACCCGAGTGAACACTTTCAGATGACCACGGAAGAGTTTTATAGCGTTTTCGAGCAATTGGGACTTGTAGTTGTGGACCAAGAACAAGGGATTTATAATGAGCATGTGTTCACGTAGACACATACATCTCCAATGATGTTCCATAATGATGAAACTCAAGAATCTCATCTCCAAACGGGCCAATGCATTTAGTGCATCAGCACACCGCGAAAGACACACCATACAATCTTACATCTTAGAATCAAGATGTTTCAAGAAAAAAAAAAAAGTTTCATTTCCCTGTGAAGCGTGCAGCGATGCTGTGACGAAAAGGAAATTGGAACAACGCGGGCATCGATGCTATGGCTGTTATTTTATGTGTATCGATTGTTCAGTGTATTTTTCGGACACCGACTAATGATACCTGCGCAATTATTATAGGTGTCTGGAAGAGGCTAGTGGGGCAATTTGTACGAGATGAGATGGTAGACAGGTCTGATATGCCTTAGACAGAGATATATTGAGATATATTCTCCGATGTTGGTACACTAGCTTGGTCCTGGCCGGTATATTATCGAAGTAAAATTAACTTTCGGCAATGAATGTGTTCCAGTGCGCAGTTAGATCCGGCCCTTTCCATCATTACCCATTTTCCGCATGAATTATATCTTCATTTCTTTTCATGCATGCGTGTGTTATTTCATTGATTGAAGAGTTATTTGGAATTGTTTACCTTCATGTGGGATAACGCAAGAAAAGGGAAAATACTAATAAAAAAAAAAAGTCACCTTCAGAAACCACAGAATAATTGGGGCTTGGTTAATTTCCCAACAACGAGCCTTTGCCAAGCAAAAACAAAACATTTTTTTTTTTTAAAAAAACTGCCATACCTTAGGAACCGGATTCGATATCTTCAAGAAAGACTTCTTCATGCCAATTATAATAAACCAAAGATTTGGAGATCTCAAATTGGCTCACATACACAGACACCGCACATATAAACCATCTGCCACTGCGGACTGCGCTTCTCACTGGTTGTGTTTTCGCCCCAACCGGGGCCTTGAATGTTGGACCAAGCAGGCGGAGTTACACTGGGGAGCCTGCAGACAGCATCATTTGCTGGCCAAGGAAATGGTCGATCAAATTCGGAAATACACAGCCATCCTGAATATCATACTCAAAAGACTTCTCATACCTTTAAAAATTTCTTTAGTATCACCCTCCAGAAACACAAAAACTTCATTAACGGAAACCTTGACAGTTCTTAGGGAAAAGTATCAATACCATCAGTATCACAGAAAGGTCCGAGCATAACCACACGACATGGAACCTTATTTGACACATCACGTGATACGTGGCTTGTCGCGGGTTCCGTTTGTGCTAGACTGCACACAACCCCTCCGCGCGCTATCAACGCACACTATCTAGCAGATTGGAAATACAGAAAGCACGCAAACAATGGAAAAACCCCAACCCCACTCATTTCTACCTCCAGTTCTTTACGCGAACTTTTCAGGAAAAGCACTCCCACAATACTCCCCCAAAAAACCATAAAATCCACCCAAAAAAGAAAAAAAAAAAAAGACAAATTAAAATAACAACCGATTTAACACCCAAAAGCCCCCAAAACAGTTATACCATGTTCAAGAGTTTGCGTAACAAGGCACTGACGCTTCTGCCGCTTCTGGTAGGAACAGCCCGTGTGTCCTCCGAAAAACCATCGACTTCGGCGCATTCGGCTGTGCTTCTGCAAGTGCACGCGTTTGAAATAGCTCTCCAGGCCATGGATCTTCTTCTAGATGACCGGAACCACGAAGGAACGGTTCTCCTTAAGACGGAACACGAGAAATACAAAAAGGGGCACGCAGACCCGGCGGCTATTTTCCCGTTGGCATTAGGGGTGATGGAGTTCATCGAGGCCACGTTGGGGTTCGAGACGGAGGTCATGGAGCGCGCCCGCAAGACGCTTGCAGCGGCGGAGAACGCAGCAGTGGCCCATGCCAAACACAACGAGAAACATAAAGTGGCCACCTCACACATCTACCCACCAGGCACCGAGTTCCAGGTCACTTATGCAGAGCTGACTCTTTTGCATGCATTGGTGATGCTTCTCCAGGAAAACAATACCATGATGGAACAGGCCAAGGCCCTTCTTAAGTTGCGTAAGGCGTACCAGATTCTCGACGCCACATACAAAAAGATCAAGGAGCTGGAACCAGTGTTTTCCAAGAACTTGGCTCGATTCCGGAAACAGGCCGAGACCCACTCGCTTAGCTCAGTCGATCTCCCGGGGTTCGATCTTCCAGAACCTTCAAGCACAAGTACTGCAGAATCTACCTCTAGTAGTGGCTCTGCACTGAAACTGTCTCTTGGACCTGACCAAGAGCTTATGCGGAATTTGGAGAAGGTTTACCAAATGCGTAAGGCGCGTATTGAGGGCACAAGTATCAACGCCAATGTAAGTGCAAATGCCAGAACAGCACCCGTGAATTTGTTTCGTGATCTGGCCCTGCTGCTTGGCTCGCTCGGCAAGGATGCCACCGGTAGTGGTGTTGGTGTTTCATCAAGGGTCAACGCAAGTGTACCCCAAGTAAATACATCCTTCATGCACGATAAGAAGGCAGAGTATTACCCGGCTGCCAACCTGATGTTAAGAGAGGAATCTAACCCTCCTGCTGCTGTAAGAGATTCGAGTGGAAATGATGTCGCTGATGCCGAGGAAGATGATGACTTTGCCGATGCGTCCGATGCCTTGGAACCCTCACAGAATAGCACTGATTGGGAGTCTTCACTAGAGAGCCATAATGTTCTCTCATCAAAGATACACTCTTTGCTGGAGTCTGTGACCTCACTCAACACTTCATTCAGTTCTGTGAGTACAGGCACAGGCGCAGGCACGAGTACGAGCACTGGGACAGCCGCAGACTCTCACTTGCACGTTTCCACAATCGACGAGTTCATACATTCTGGTGTACAGTTATGCTTCGGAATTCTTCAAGTCGTTCTATCATTAATCCCACCCGCCATTGGCAGAGTTCTTTCCATCGTTGGATTTAAGGGCGATCGGGTTACTGGATTGCACATGCTATGGCGTACCGCCATTACCGCGCGGAATATCCATGGCGACTTGGCACTTTTGTTTCTCTTGGTTTTCTACGATGGTCCAATCCAGTTCGTGGATACAGGCTTCCAGCTCCCAGGGTACGAGGACTCTGAGCGAAGCGACATCATCCAGTTGAAGGACCGCTCTACTGTCACCGATGCTGAGCTCTCTCGAATAATCGACCACCCAAACTTGTACACTCCACAGCTTTTGAAAAAAGCGAGGTTGCTCTTCCCAAATAACTGCTTATGGCTTCTTCAGGAAGGGAGAATGTTAGCCGCAGAGGGCGAAATCGAGAAAGCGTTGCATATGATGCAGACGTTCACAGATGACCCCGACTGCCGTATAGAAATGGAACAGGTCGAGGCCATCTTTACATTCGACCGGGCTATGTTTTACGCCTTTGTCCACGACTTTGATAGTGCTGCTCGCGATTTCACTCGCATGTTGGACATCAGCTCATGGTCACTGTCCGTGTATCTATTCATGGCAGGCGCTTGTTATTTGGAAAAGTGGAGAATGATTCAAGCAGGGATACTTGAGTTCGGTTCTCCGGAGGAGAAGAAAGAAAAACTCAATTATTACGAACAAAAAGCTGATCACTACTTGAAACTTGCACCAACCTACGTCCCTGGTTTTGGTGCAAACGCATCAAAGAAAGGAGGTATCGGAGGTTCTGGTAAGCAGATGCCTTTTGATAAGTTTGTGTTGAGAAAGACGAAACAAATCGAGGCTCGCAAGAAGGCAAGTCCTGAATTACTCTACATCGAGTGTGTTGGAACATCTATTATACTTGAAATGATCTATTTCTGGAACGGGTACACGAGAATGCCAAAAGAGAAATTGGAACTACTGATACGCATGTTGGACTTTTCCGCTGGGTCTCACGCTAAATTTATAGAGACAACTGATGAGGCCATGATCCGGAACTTTTTCCAGAGTATTGCTCTCAGACAAACTGGAAAGATAAAGGAAGGATTAAATCTTTTGGATACGGAGGTGATCTCTGAGTATGTGACACAGGATGTTCCAAATGCGCCCTTCAAGTTTCAGAAGATGACTTATTCACCTTACCTTTATCCGACGGCACTTCATGAGAAGGCGTCTTTTGTTTGGTTACTTCAATACCAGAAAGACGCCAAACGTGCAGTCAGCGAGAGCAGCTCGTGGTTGAGGAAGGCAGAGACAGTTTCTGATATCGGAGACTATGAATTGAGTAACAGAACAAGCATGTCTATAAAGGCATCGTCAGAACGTTTGGAACAAGTGAAAGAAATCCTTGAAGTGAATTACTGAAAATAGACAAAGTATAGAGCATGCCGGGTAGGCAAAGGCCCGTATGGATATATAGAAAAATTAAAAGACAAGACAACAGGAAGTGAGATTTGTGGTAAAGACCACATGCACACATGAAAATAGTGTATAGAGACTACTATGTTAATATACATAAGTGGCATAAATTTCTAGGTTCTTCTTTAGGATAGACATCTGCTCTATCCTCTAATCGAAGTAGTTATGAACCATAGTGTATGCAACGTTGAAGCGGAAAACGATACTCAAGAACCAGGCAACCACTAACACTGGGATGACGCCAGCAAGAATAATCATCTGGAGGATTCTGGCGGGATTGGTGGTGGCGACTGGGGAGCCGCGGGTATAATAAGCGTTACTGACAAAAGGCAAGGAGTTAAAGCCATAGAAAGTGACGACAAAGTAGTGGCCGATGGCGCCAAAGTATAAGGTATTGCCTAATATGATAGAGATGATATTTCCTCGATGGTTAAGTATTGGGAGGAGGAAGAATTGCACCAAGTAAAGCAAGCACCAGATTATGAGGAATGAGTTGCAGTGGATATCGAAGCAAAACGCCCAGTCAATGTAGTTAATATTGTATTGTGAAGCAGGCGAGAGTGCTCCGACCACGCTGAATGAAGGATTAAAGAGTTTATTAGAGACGATCCACGAGAGCGTCGCGATCACGGCACCCGAAACGTAGAAGTCAAATACTACCATCGTGAGTATGAGTTTACCGATGTCCCCAAAACTGGGCAGATAAGTAGCGCCCCATGCGATTGCACTCAAACAAAGAAACCCTGTGACAAGAATCAAAAACAGTGGGTCGTCACGCGAGTATGAGGGCTTTCCACTATGCTTGTATGTGTAGTTGTGGCGGTACATTTTGCGAGGGTTGACGATGAGATGGAACACCTCCCACGTCGCCGTCTCGAAGTCGAGTGTCTTCGGGCGCACGAGTCGCTTTCCTAACTTACGCCAATGGGCCCAAGTACTACGCACAGGTGCCGTAAGATTGCGTGCGGGCGTCCAATGATGACTGCCGTTGCGGAGCGTGTCAGAGAACGAAGCACCTGAAATCGATGCCGGCGTCGGGTGTTCTCGCGGCACATTGGCTGCATGTGGAAAGAGATCCTGGTATGCATAGGGGAGATTTGCACGGCTAGTCATGTCTCGCTTTAATTTAGCAGCAATTATGGGGAATATCCGTGATGTGATGTCTTTCTAGCGTGTCGGAACTGCAGAGGTGGGGTTCAGGGTTCATAGGGTTAGTGAGGAGACGACACTTTCACGCGACACAGGTGGCGGGAGCTGGTGCACGGATGTGTCAATAAGTCGAGGGTGACAACAATTTGCGTTCTTGTCAGGGGTGGCGGTAAAAGGTTTGTTCTATATTAGTGGTAGGTGGTAACTGTTAGGTTACAAGTCAGTGGGAATTTGAGGAATAAAAATACAACCCTTTTCTAGATGGCGAGGGCAACGATATAATTGTGTTGCAATAGAGCACGGAACGCAGACCAGCCAGAACCAAGAAACCAGGGAGTCGGCGTTCATCGTTAAAATATTTAACACCAGAGAAGAAAATCATAAAGAAAGAAAAAAGAAGATTCTGCGCCCTTTGAACCATCTTGGATATCTTGATAACACACAGAGCTAGAAGTTTGCTGAGAAAATCAGTCTGTTTTGAAAAGGATCCGAGTAAAAGATAACCGATTTTGGTTAGAAGTTTCCCGCGCGGCGTCAAATATGGGGTAGGTCCCTATACACACTCTTTCGACTTTTGGCATTTTACGTTGATCTAATACAAATGAGTTGTTTATTAGTTGACTTTGGGGCGTGTAGTGAGATTTTCCACGTAGTTATACGATTATATTCCAGTTTGGATATCAAAAGCTCAAGGGTTCTTACAGGCTTAGGGTTCGCGGAGTATATATGAAAACGGAAAAGGGTCTTGCTGGATATTTTCATGACGGACAAAACTTATAAGAAGCAAAAAAGAAAAAAGCAAAAAAAGTCATTTTTTTTTTTTTATTTCAGTTGCAAAAAAAAAAAAAAAAAAAAAAAGAAAACAAGTTGAAGGATTCATTGGAAAATATTCTATTTTGGCTATTTCTAAGTCTCAAATCAGCGAGCCGGTCAGTTTACCCCTCAAAGACGCCTTAAGAAAACCGTCTTCATTTCAATCTATACTCTCTTACAAATCCATACTTCTTTAATTTTTGTATGAATATTGTGGTCCCCAATAATGGTTCTGGGGATTGGCAATACTCTGCATGTTGAGAAGACAAAGTTTTGAGGATGACTTCCTTTTGATCAGTGTTTTTGAAGCGATCATACATCAAGAAGACCACAATACCTTGCTGTTACATAAATTACACAAAAATCTGTCTCAAAAAAGCCATGGTACTCAAGATATATCTGGTTTAGGGGATTTGGCCCAAAAAATCCCGTTTGGGCCCCCCTGTCTTTGAAATCGAAGGAGTAATTGAAATACTGGTCAATCGGTTCAGTCTCCAAAGGGTCATCCCACCGGTTTACACCCAATCACAGTTTCAGACAATGCGGTCTTGATTGATATATTTTGCAATGAGTTTCGTATCCCCGAGGTAATACAAAAGTATCTTTTTCACGAATTCAGGAGAATTTCGAATGCTGAGCGTACCTTGAAAAGTATGGAAGCCCCAATGCCCTTCACATTTGCCAAAAATTGCATTTGTGTAACCTCGAGTTGTCAAGATGACTTGCGAGTTACCGTGTCTGGAAAAGAATTTGCGAAAGACCTCCAACCACTTAAAAGGAGAGACATATTTCAATAGAGATCACATGAAAACTTCTTTCGACTTCACACTATATTCTTCTTCTGAAGATCTCACACACGTGAAACTCAGCGTCGGAGGCGGGTTCTCCCTCGGGAATCTGGGGTAAAAATTGCGGCAAAGTGGCCGTAGTGAACCCAGAGTCACCGATATCCTCTGTATTTTGATCGAGGGCCATGTAATTTCGTAGATTTTTCAAACTCAGATTTGGTGAAAATCAGTCCCAAAATTTCCTTTACCGTTATAACAAAATCAGATTTTGCCAGAATATCCCTAGAGTGTTGTGCTGATCTACTTCTAATGATGGTGTATAGAAAGTGCCGATTTGATACTAAGTTCTATGTTATATCGAGGGTTGAGTGGAGGATATTCGGTACTAAATTAATATAATTCCGAGCCTTTTCAAGTGAATAGAAATCGAAGGCTTACTGGGTAAGGCTGAACAAATAAAGAGATTTAAAAAGGCAGCTGTGTAAATACCTCTGTGCCAATTCGCGATGCGATTTTTTATATTGTCTGAAAAATCGAGATAGATGGACGAGAGGCGGAGTTGAAAAACAACATCACACACAAGGCACTTGTTTTATAAATGAAAGTCAAGTCGAGTCGTCTGTATGGCATTGGAAGAATATTTTACTAAAAGGATAAAGCTAAAAGGTTTCTGCTTAGGGGGTTGGTTTGTGCCATATTGCACCATATTCTCTAAGCTTTTTTTTGAGACCTTTCATGAGTAAGCGTATACGCCAGCTGCCATTTCAAGACTATTACTGAGTAATTCTTTTGTTCACACGAGAAATGCCACAATAATCTGGAATTGACATCAAAATTCACTTCAAAAGTTACTATACAGGAAGATACCTTACTATGGGCGTGTTGATGCATGCATGGTCAATGTGGTAGGGTGTGTATACACTGTCCACATTGAGTAAGTAAACTAGCAAGCATACACATCCCATTGAGTCTAGACCATGAATAAAGCAAGGTTGCTCTTTATAGAGCAATGTTGCTATTCTGGAAAGTAATTGAAGTTCTATCTCTATTTTACTATAAATACGTATTAGTGCTGCTGCTGTATATTTAAGCTAAACTAATACAGACAATTCTGATATCGATAACTCTATCTACTTCATTACTCCAACTCTCGTTATGCCTGGTGACTCTTCTACTGAAGAAGTCAGTACTAGTTCTATTGAACATGTACCTATGCCTACTAAGGACACTGTGGAACCTTTCCGTCAGTTCAGCTTCCACCGCAAGGTGTGGTCCGACATTGGACTTGGCCGCACCTATCAGTTTAAGCCTAAGCAGTTCGCACCACCACAACATACCTACCTGAATTCTAGCCTTTTACTAAAATTACTTCATTATTCCAGATTGAAAAATATCGTTATATACAATATACAGTATAAAAGCTGATCGTTCCAAATAGTGCCTATCAATTGTCGATTGACTTGGACCAACAATTGGAACTCATAGTACCAGAAAAATATCTTCTATATATATTAGTTGAAGAGAATGTGTAAGTGTCTAATATATTAAGAGGAAGGTACTACTGTTTAAAAGTGTTCTTATATCCGATATCGCAGACCCCAAGGAGGATAAAAAATGGTGTAGAGAATGCTAGCCGAAATACATTGATAAGTATCTTGAAAATTTCAAGGTCCCTTTTGAAGAACTGAAGGTTCATTACCTGGTTGAGTTATTTAGTGTGTTTTTATATCTACTATGGGGGATCTAGATGTAATACTACTCCCTGTGACAGCCATTGTCTTGATTAAACCAGGCTTCAAGGTACTCGGTAAAGTTTTCTAATTTACCAGTGTACCAAAAAAAGTATCGAATATGGAATCTCAACGAGGTACCGTGAATATATACTTTTATCTGAAAGCCATACTTAATAAATGGGGAGCTTCTACAACCTAATAAGCGTTTTTCCTTTAATGTATATTAAGTTACCTTTGACGATTACGAATTCTTCCAAAAGTTGGAAGTTTTTGACAAGAAGATCGTTATTACGCACTTTTTATTGCACACATACAGTAACTCTTCAAAGGAGATTAGCAAAAACTTCCACGAGAAACTTCATATTGTGAATTCTGTCTGTACCCTTTTATTAATTCTAGAAGTGAACTTTTGCCAGTAATTACGCCTTCTTTCGAAACAAGCACCTGTCAATAAATTTCAAGAAAATAGCTGGACAGTTTTCATTCCGAAAAACCTTCCTACGTCCATAATTCCAAGCTTTCAAGACTTGTTGTTTTTTTTAGGATCATGGACTAGATCCGAACCCTCATCTATAGTGTAATTTTCAGTAAAATTTTCAATACCATCGTTATCACTAACATATTATTATCATTCCTATTATTGTTATCATCACTATTATTATTCCTATTATTGTTAACATCACTATTATTCCTATTATTATTAGCATCAATATTACTATCAATATCATTGTTCATATCGCATTCATTCATCAGCCTGTCTTAGACCTTTTCTATGTTCTTGTCATCATAGCATTTTTGGCCATCACCAACATATTAGGACCGTTCTCACTAAATGCATCTTCTTGTGCATATGGGCGCATTTCCGAGTCTTCCGAGGTACTCTTAATACTTGCTTCAAAAGCAGCATCATTCCACATATTGGAAAGGACGGTGCCGACATTTTCTCGCGTGACCGAATCTGAAACTGGATGTGGATCCAGTATATGCTTTTCATGTAAGCCCACTTTATCAGTCATTTTTAGCTTTTGCCGCTGTATCGAACCGAGGATTCCAGCACGACAAGTGATGTTCGCCCGGTCCTTTTTGGATTCGGGCCTACTAGAAAACCGGAGCCGGATTTGTGTCCATTGAGATGAAATGGACTCATGTTGTATTTTCACGGCGTACTCCTGCAGCGAGCCGAAAGGGGTGGTCCCCAGAGCCGAGCTCTGTTGGTGTGACAACAGGGGATGACCCAGAGAGATGTTGCTGTTTTCCTGGAGAAGGAGAGTTTTCATATCGAGAACCTTTTGGTTTGTTCTGGTCGTGGGCCTATTTACAGTTGACCGCGTGTTTAAATTAGGCATCGCATGCTCAAAGCTAGCATCCCAAGACGGCTTTCCCGAATTATCTCCGGAGTTTTGTATCGAAATTGGACCCCGGCTTTCCCCCACGTCTTTCATGAAATCTAGCACAGAAGTCGCATGCGCAAGCCCGGGGATTTGAAGGTACGCATCTTCATAATTCTCCTCATATTTATCTTCAAGGTCTCCGGGTTTTACCTCATCACGTTCGACATTGGCCGTGGTACGGTCGTCTCCGCTTGTCTCCATCTCACTACTCGAACGTCCCACAGGCGCAAGCGAGAACATGGAGTTGTGGTCACTTTTCTTTTCCATGAATGGGAAGTACTTATCCTGGGACCTATACTCTCGTGCAGATGAGCGAGAACTTCCCCGAGAAGATCTTTCGACCCTAGGATCCTCATACCTATTGCTGGAAGGATCCACGTACCCAACCAGACCAGTCTGTGTCACAGAAGGCTGCTGAATTTGGGTCAAGGGTGAAATACTAGCTTTTTGTGTCGCCTTCAGATCTTGTGAATCACTGACGATTTCATTTCGCTCGGGTAAAAGCACGTTTTTCATCGGCTGGTTCAAACTATATGTCCCCCAACGATTGTCACCTGGCCGTCCAATAGGAGGAGCGGCCACCATGGGGATATTCTTGTTTTTTGGCGGTAAAGGTCCTCCCCGTGATACCATATTCAGCAAATCAATCTTTGTCAGCGAGTTTCCCCTTGAAAGGCCCTTTCGAAGGGTCGTCTGTCGAAGATCTTCGCTGGTCCGAGGCTCTGCATGATTACCGTGAAGATGGTATGAGTTGGCACGGCGCACCGTATTCGGTCGAGTGTGCTGGGTGTTGGCTGAAACGACAGAGTTCACACGCAAACCTTTAGCAAGCTTTCCTTCTTCAGCCACCATTGAAGAAACAAAGACTCAGGTTTTCGGCAGAAACCAAATCCTTCTTCGTCCATTGCTTATCGTGGTGCGTGCGAAGCTCAAAGAAGTTATATGCGGCTTATCTTTTTTTAAGATGGCGGAAAACCTGCACATAGAGGTATTGATAAGACCAAACACGTTACAGTGCGATGTCCGTGCATGCATGTCGCACAATTTTTTTTGGTTTCCCGGTAACCTCAAGCGAGGTATGGACGTGCGTATCCTGGGAGAAAGTGGTGACAAAACATCGTCTAATGGGAGGCAGAAAATTCTTTACAAATATATAGTAATTAAAGATGAATTTAAACGGAAAATGAACAAAAAATAAGCGAAAATAAGAAAAAAAAATTCCTGTTATAATGCGGTTCAAGGCGTGTGTACCTTTTTCATCATGCATGCCCAGGATTGCTTCAATTGGACCGGCACCTTCTCGCATTCAGAAGATGCGAGATAAACAAAAAATGCAACATTAAGTAATAGGAAGACGTAATAAAAACAACTTTTTTGCTTCGGAAACTTCCAATTTATCTAGTATAGTTCTAAAAACAAGTAGATGTAATGTTCTCTCTTGTCATTTTCACCATATGGAATGTCAACTGATTCTCGTAAGATGGTCAAGTTAACTCATTTGTTCTCCTTTGAGCACTCCCCCAAGTAAGATACATTAAACAAATTAATATTATTTTGCCTTTTTTTGTCTAATTTTTTCAATTTCTAAGGCTTGCCATGTGCCGTATAGGTTTCGGCTTTGAGGATGTATTCTAGCCAGATCCTTGATGTCGGTATCTGAACGCCCCTTGAGCAAGGCAAAGCTGTCCAATCATATTTTATAGCGAAATAAAAATAGCAAACAAAAAAAATAGCGCAAAATACTATTCGGGACAGATAAATTTAGTCTTAGTTCAATATTAAAAAATACGGCTGGATGAGATATTGCTTTTCGACTATTGAACGACTCCCATACCGATAATTTCAACATGGATCCATTATCTGAAGGTTGCTTCCTTTCATTATGTGACTCCCTAGTCGTTAATTTATGGTGACCCATATAGCTCTCCTCCACAACCGAGAATTTCGACTGATTTCTCTAGCCGAAATGGGTCTATTCAGACAAATCCAAAAAAGTAAACAGTTTAAAACAATTTTGATGTTAAGTTCCATACCAAATCTAAGTACAGCAATGAATTAAAAAAAAAAACAGCTTTCAACAGAAAAAACAGACTGGTGTGCCCCCAACGAACTGATGATTGTGATAGCAGGGCTAAGAGCACCCAGAAAAACAGGGTACTTCTCCAATAGATTATCGTGCTATTGAACAAATGGGCATCAATAATCTATTGGGGAAAAAGAGATGATTGGTGAAATAATGAAAAGCTCGAAACCCAACTCCATTACCTCACAAAGAAAATTCCATTCTGCAAGATACTTTTCTGTTGTTATTGATATCCAAGAATCTGGAGCGATTTAGGAAGTCCACAAGGTTACCTTCTTCCTTTTAAGAAACCTCTTGATATTCAATCAGGAAAAAAAAATCTAGAATAGACACTCGCGGAACTGAAACACCAATATCTGTTTTGAGTACTACTATTCAACCTGCCAATCTAGTCAAAAGATCGTGCTTGGGAACTTTGTGGATCTTGCTGAGGTTTTGGGTACTGTCAACATAATAAGATTCATCAAAAAGAAGGCCTAGTTGCTGCAATAATTTAAGAATGGTCCCAAAGTTCGGGAGCGAAAAATGAAGAATGAATGATAATATCCTGTTCTTTTCGTTTTGATTAACAATGAAGGAATTTCGAAGAACTGAAAGGTGTTTAAGCTATGATATGTGTGGAATCAACTCGTCAGCATACTTACCTTGAAAGAGCCATAAAGGAGGGATTGTTCGAGTGCTGATATTGCCCCCAAGCCAGAGACTACTGTCCAACCTGGTTGTTGTATTGTCTTTTATGTTTATTCTAAAAATGACGCATTTTGCATTTTCATTTGACGTTGGAAGTTTATTTAGTAGACATACAGTAATATAAAATAATACCACATGACATAAAGCCCTCGAACATGAAGGACTTCCACCGAGGCAACCGAGCGAAACTCCACTGATATCCATCTTGTTGGATCCCACCAGCACAAGAATTTTGACTTCTAATCTAGTTTTTCAATTTATCAGAAATACAATCCAAACAGAAATAGTTTCTCTTAGGACGCAATGTTAGACCAAAGTTTCCCAATAGTAGCAACGCAGTACTCCTCAAGGAGCTATCTTTCAAAAGTGAAAGGCTCATGCAAATCAAGAACGGTTTGCTGAAAATTTATTATAAAAAACGAAAGACAGAAACAAAATACAAATGAAGAATCTGGAAAAGAATATTTACTCTGCGATCAGAATCCAATACACTAACTTTTTTTTTTCCAAAAAAAAAGAATGAAAAAGAACCCCTGTCTCGGTATTGCTTATTAAAGTACTCCAATCTTTGTACTTCTAATAAAGAAAATGAAGGATTTTTTTTTCAGCACATGGAGCCTCTCTTGAAAAATTTGAAAACCCTACAATTACACCCAATCGGCCTTGCCCGGCAGTAGAAGCAGCCTTTAAAGAAATTATCTTGTTAGTGATCATTGTTCTACTTGGCCGATTAAGGGGGTTCTGTACAAGAAAGCGAGCAATTTAAACCACTTGTCTGGATGGCTGGCCGTTCCAACTTCCTTGTTTCGCCCTAAAACACTCTTCTTGGCACGGGTACCGGGCTATTTAACAACATCAGCAACACGATCCTTCAAAGTTCTGTAGGTTCATCATAAACTACCTTGATGAAATCCATATTTTCCAACCTCCATATTTTGGTCCTTTTAGCACTATTAACAAATGTGGCCCCTCTTGATACCCACGCCTGTCGCAAGTTCACGGAGCCTTGCACACTAGAAATAATGATATGGGAGTCTGAAATCAGTAAATTAAAAGCAACATTCGATGGATTTCTTGATGAAATGTACGAGTACGGCCAACGAAAGGCGCTGTTAAAGGAAGCTCTTGAATGTCTCATTCTCACACGGTACATGTGGATTCTATCAGACGCAGACCAGCGAAGGCGAACTGAGGCGGCCATCGAGAGCTGCGCAGAACTGCTCGCTTTTTTAGAGGCTGCTTTTACTGGGAACAAAAGCCTGAAAAAAGAGGACTATCATATTCCGCAGATCAGTCAGGCCCAAAAAGAGCATGCGATTCGGTTAGAAGCCGAGCTTTATGACATGCACTTGGACTTGATAAAGCTCTTCTATGCTGTAGACTTATCTGAAGAAGGGGTATATGTAGTGCAAACCCATCTCGAGAAAACAGCCCAGCTTAATGCTTTTTTCCACAATCTCGGCTTGCCATTTACACCAGAATTCATCAAAGTCAAGGCTTTGGTTCGGCATGTCGAGAGCATTCTTTGTTGGATTCTAGGCAGACCTATGGTGGGCCAAAAGGACGAAAATTTGCATTTAGCTTTGCTCCATAGCATGAAACTTTGCACGGTCGAGATTCTCTTCATTGTACGATCCACAGTCGAGACTATCACCCCCGAAAACAAATTGCAAGTGTTCACTATTGCCAAACAGGCCGAGTTTTTGATGGCTAAATTCTTCTTTCTATACTTCCAAGTTTACCCCAAGCATGAATACTCAAGGAGTAGGGGGATTCCAGAGAAAATCTATGCAAATACCACATTGAATTTGCTTTTCAGACAAGTATATGTGGACTTATACGAGATTTTGCGAGAGCTTCGACACAGGCATTACTACTTCACAAGGCAATTCTTCCCCGACAACGCCCCGGAAGAACACGACCGATTGGAGCAAATGAATACATATTACGCCAAAGAGCTTTCTTTGATCCAGAATCTGATGGGTAGATTGATACTGATGCAGCTTGCGGACATTGTCTATTCTATAGGTAAGTATCGCAATTTTGGATCGCCCTATTACCAAAAGAACCGGCTTGAGATGTGGAAGCAGGAAGCAAAATCATTAGTGAACGAGTTTCGGGCATGGCACTTGAAAGAGTCATGCTTTCCAAAAGTCATGTCCCTTTACAATGTCGTTCAACAGCACGATGTCCCAGGCAGACTCATCTGAACCGACAGAAAAAGACGATATCAACACAACATGATGAACTAAGAAATTGTCTTATAAAGACACAAGGAAGAATCCCAACAACTAGACGTTCTTTTCAGAGTTGTCTTCGGGATTTAAGATAAATCCCTAACAGGGTAACACAATCATCATGTAAGGCTAACTTCGTATTTATGAATTCTGATGATATGGACGAGCACAGACCTGACAAGAATTAGAGACACTCAGCCTTTTTGAACCTTTTAAATAAATGTGCAGGGATTATATGTGCAGAACAAACACAAATCTAGTCTTAAAGAATCTTGTAATTACCCCCCAAAGTTTCCGAAATGCGTTGAGAGACCTTTCAAACTATTGTATTTGCGTTCATGTGAATTTTCATTCTCAATTGTACAGTAAGCCCTTCTTCCACCAATTTTTTTCTTGCTTTGGTACCGATAAGCCAAAGATACCATAGAGTTACCTTCCAGAGCCAAAAGAAATAAAGGCCAGCTAAAGATATTGAATAATGAGGCCAGAGAAGAACCGTGAGACCTGATACGCGAAGAATAATGACCGTCTCACGGGGAGAAAAACAGTAAACTTCCCTGCTGAATTCCAGTCTGAGCACACTCAATGAGTAAATCTCTGCGACGAGTGACCAATGAGGCCAAACCCATGATCTCGGACTTTTTCAGAGTTATTCTTGCGGCGGTTTTTTCTGGCATGTCCAAAACTTTGATTTCCTCGAAAAGCCGAGAAAGATCCTCCACTGTCTTGTTCAAGAAATCTTGCATTCCCTCGAAAATCTCCGAGAAGTTCGACTTGTTCAAGTAGAAAACAAATGCGTAGGTCCACATGAGCGTCTTTCTCCCACTGGATAGACTGCGAATGGCGTCTGAGAGAAACTGAACATCGTTCCATGAACCTGTACGTTCGCTGCTAAGACTTTGCGCTTTCATGTACTGGAGCATACACCGATGCACCATTTTGAGGGTTTTCTTGTCGCCCGTCATCGAAACTTGGTGCACAGAGAAGCGTCGGTAAAAGTGGAGATACCTGCTGAGCGAATTTTGTTTATCAGAGCGCTTCTTCTTCACTTCTTCTACCTCCTTTGGGTCAAAACGATTGCACTGCCACCAGCTAGATTTGTGCACAGCCCAATCCCCCAAACAGATCCAGCAAAATTCATTCTTACACTTTCCACACACCATGTGATTGCACCCTCCATTTTTCTCGATGACCGCCAGACATTTCGGACACCCCTGAGTGTTTGCATCTATCCAATTCACGGTTTCTGAATCGTCTTCGCACCGCTTGATCCAGCTCTTAGCAAGCCAGCATGGACACGGCAAGTGGTTCTCGTAGTGGCAATCAAAGCAAAACTCGTGATTATTGGCACAAGTAACGATTGAGACCGCAGAAAGGTCGTTTTTCTGGACGGGTTCGTCCGAAAGTTCGCGTCGCGTGTCACCCATGTATTCCACGAGCTGCGAACAGTCTACAGAGGGACACCAGCGGTATTTGGCATGCAGCGCATCAATAGAAACACGCGCGGCAGCTACAAGAAGTTGGTTTTGCAGAAGCGGTTCCTTCTTTGCTAGGGTGCTGCCCGTGTATTGAAGCGGGTCCATGTGATCAAACTGGAGGTCATATTCGTCGTGTGAGTCCAGCAAATCCAGACTTTCAACCAATTCATTGCAGCCCGAACATTCTGGTCCACTAAGATTATGTGGACAGTTCATTCCTTCCAGAAAAAACCCCGAATTTAGGTCGCCCTCATTCATGTTATCCCCAACAAGGCTTCCATCTTTTCCAGATCCATCATACGGACCAACGTGCGCTTCCATGGCCTTATGTTTCAGTAGCAGGCGCTTCTCACAGACCTGGTTCTCTTCCTCAGGTAGTTTCACATCCAAGAGCAGTGAAACATCACTATACTGTAAAGAGAGATTACATTTCGGGTCCATACATCGAAGGAGAACACCACGCAGAAGCAGCAGTAGTACATACCGCTTATAACACGGAGCACAGAACTCGTGGCCACAAGAAAGAGAAAAAACTTCTAGAGGGCCACTTTCACAGCAGATCAGACATGCAAAATGGGGAGAGGCCCGTATTTTATGGACCACGCCGCGAGATTCGGGAAGTCCACAAGCGGCTCGTAGCCGCGGCCAGTCGTCGAAATACGCGCCGGTGACCTCGTCCACCAGCCACTTCTTATAGTGAAGTAGCAAAATGGCCTCTTCTAGGGAGAACCCCGGCAAAAACGTGCGCTGGAGCCGTAGCCCAGGGCGCACCATGTGCTCGTAAATATACGACGCCACGCTTAGTGGGCGAAAAAGCGCCAGGCTCAATGAATTTGGCGACTTGAGTGGTCTCAGCTTTTCATCTAGAAGAAGGTCATCTAGGGGCGTGTCCATGGACGTATCATGTGGCGACGAAACCGAGGAGGCGCCACCTCCCATGTTATCGTTATCGATATCGTTATAGTGATCGAAGCCATCCTCTGATCCTGAAAACCCACTTAACGACTGTTCGTCATCATCTTCATATTCAAAACTGTACTCGGAGCCATCCAGCATTGGGAACAAAATATGTTTATGGTGTTCCTTTTTTAGGTTGGAGAGTCGGAAGGTGTTGTGAGGTAATTATGTAATCTTTTTTTGGGAGGTCTTTTTGCCTTTATGCGACTGGGTGATTAAGAGTGCGTGGCGGGTTAGACAGACCCCGGTGCGCGTGGCTTATAAACTCGTTAAGACTCAATGGGATAGTTTCACATCGCGGCATAGGAGATGGAAACAATGTGATTTTTTTTTGGAATTGCTAGCTTTTTCTTTTTTTTTATTATTATTATTATTATTATTATTAATTTTCACCGACAGCACTAACGAAAATGGGATTTACTGGGCTTTGGGAGTTGTTTTAGGTTAGCTGTAGACCGGTTTACTAGCATAGAGGCTGTTTATAGTGATGATATTAGCAGATGTGATTTCATCATTTATCAAAAGGTGATCACATAAGTTTTTCAGCATATTTATTAGGAGTTAGACTCCAAATTAGAGAAGCTGTCTTAGTAAATATTTTGCATCGGAAAGCTGCTTACGAACCTGATATTGCCATACTTGGTCACCATGCAGGTATGATCAAATAAAGCTAATTAGCTTTTGAAGATTTTCCTATTGGTGGGTATTATTCCTGGACAGATTCAAAGACCTGCTACCGCGGAAACAAAAAAGAAAGAAAGCCGATTAGTAAACGTGTCTTTTGGCTTCTTTAAGCCTGGTTAGGGCATTGTACGTATTCACCTTGAACGAGCCTAGACCGTAGCTGTCAGTTCACCCAAAGGTAATAAAACACCATGTGTATTATTGAATCTGATACCTGTTTTTACCTTTGTGTCAGATAGGAAACTACCTTCTATTATCTAATCCCTGACGCTGAATAGTGTACAGCAGAAGCGGTTAAGTGCGGGGTAAACCACGAAATAATAGAGGTTAATAGCTCACCCATTGTTGGCCATGTTGAAACGGACGCAAGTAGAGAAGTAGAGGAGAAATTTGACAAGGCATGGCGCAGATGTTACCTTGGAGATATGTGATTCTTGATAGAGAAGTGTACTGTCTTATTCTGGGGCATCATATGAAAAAAATAAAGTACTAGTGCGGGTTTAAAATACTACTCTTTCGATATCCATAATCTCTTGCAATCACTCAAGATTATTTCGCCTCATACAAGGGTCCCCCGTAACTAAATTTGTGCCCTATCCCGAGTCTTCGGGTTGTAGGTGCAAAAACGTATTGTAGACCCCCAAATATAACCTTTGTTAACTTCAGAACTAATTATTGTTGAAGTTTGGACTTAGCATCAAATCAGAAGTTGATTCCATTACACCGAAGTAAATACCTCACACTGTTTACTAATGCAAGGGGGCAGCGTTATATGGAGGGGGTGACGGAAAGTAGGAGTTCTTTCCATTGAGCCTCAGATTTCTTCGTCTTTCGACTATCAGAAAATCTTTCATACCTTACAAGAGTGGTATCAGGATCTTCCGAAGAATTTTACAACACGATGCCGTTTTGCGGGGCAAAACTTCTTTCTTCTTTCTTGTAAACAGTAACACAATGAGTGTCCAAAGACATACGCCAAAGGAAATCGCCACAGTGAAAGAATACCCTTTCAAAAAACGTGGGGCCTCCGAAGTCTTCCACACTTCAACTGATATCACTGCATTGAATGTCAGCACCAACGTGTTCATGGTTACGAGTACTACACCACATTTTTGCGCATCGAGGCGACAGATGTCGTTTTTCCACGAGTATAGCACGGGGACCATGGCCGTGGAAAAGTACTTTAGTGACAAGGCAAACCACTTTGCTTTTTCTGGAACATTCCAGACTGCTAGAATGATATTTCCCGTGGTATTGAATGTCTGCGATATCCATATAGCTGACCATCTCAGCTGGATTATGTCTGCATACATACACGTCACGACAAGAAAAATTCAAGCCTAGACCAGGGGTTAAGCTGAGTAATCTTGGAGAGTTCCAGAATCAAATCTTTTCAGTCGAGCCACAATATATGTGACCCTGAGGGTCCATTACTGGTATTCCAACAAAGCAAGTTCCAGAACACCACCTCGTAGAATTCCCGTGAAGAGAGAATCAATCACCAGGTTGCCAAAGCGAACATTGATTTGAAGAGGTCAGCCTGGGGCCGGCCTGCCGTATGATTTTGTCTCAACCTCCTTCGCAAATTTCGGATTCCATTATCTGTCAACCATATTGAGTAACAGTCTGTAGGTGTCCATGGAAGCAAATAGAAACCAATGATTCCAACAATGTTGGAAATTGCTCCATCACTTATGAAAATCCACTGACAGGAAAAGGTCTGGAAACTCCATCAAAGGACCGCACGATGGCTCCGGAAAGCAACCCCGATTTTAGTACTCCAAGGTACTGCCCAAGAAAATACACCATGGACCTTCGGACAATCATGGACAGATTGAAGATAATTTTTTTTTTTTAAAGAAACAAATCGTATTATAGAAAAAACTATATAAATATAGAAAAAAACCTACAATACGTCTGGCTAAGGTACTGAGACACGAAAGACCCAGGCTTTCCCAAGCCTGAACCTCTCCTCCTTACCTTAGCCGCTGCATTGATTGTGTCAACCTGTCCCTGCCTTGCTACTTTCCAACGCTCGTTTCA